>JASDQU011246699.1:0-11837 GCA_032191745.1 Picea mariana | reverse complement strand
GGCCCCTCCTTAACTCTTCCATATTGAATGTAGGCAGCGCTGGCTCTTTCGCTCAAGGGAGAAGTCCCTCGTCCGTAAGTCTGCTGTAATGGCCTGCTACCATCTTTAATATTGAAGGGATGGGGAGTGGCCTATAGCATTTAAGCCTTGGTTTAGTGCTAAGACGAGTGGCAATGCTGCTCTACATGTCACCCTATCCGGGGATGAGGAATCTCTGCTCGCAAGGTCTCTGCACCAGCTTGAGAGATCTATATCATCAGAAAGATTGGCTTGCCAATATATGAGTTCTGACCTGGTCTCAACTCCCGTATTCGTTAGGTGATCCACTACTTTGTTTGCTTCTCGTTTCACATGAGAAGGGATTATGGTGAGATCGGGGTGGACGAGAGCTCCAAAATCTTCCAGAAGCCCTAAGAGTCTCCAACTAGGGGAGATTCACCGAGGATGTTCATTGTGCAGGATTTTGGAGATGAGTTGGATGATGATTTGAGAGTCACCCTCTACTATAACTTGATGGTGATGATTGTGGGTAGCCACTTGTATTCCTCGAATAAGTCTTATGAGCTCCACAACATTGTTTGTATTCTCACCCAGGAAGTCGGCCACTAGATGAATGATCTCGCCAATGTGGTTCCTAAGGACTAAGTCAAATCCTGCCAGTCCTGGGTTTCCCCTAGAGGCACCATCGAAGTTTATCTTGATGAAGCCTGATGGAGGGGGGTTCTAGATCATGGGGCTGTTGGATCGGTTGCCTTTTGCTGTCACCGGAGGGCATACGCGAATTTGCATATTCTAGCTTCTAAGGATGTTTTCCTCCTTGGGAACGCATTGGAGGTCTTCTTGGTTCCAAGGTTTGCTATGGACCGTTTCTCGAGTTAAATTCTCAACCCGCTCCCATGTAATAGTAGGAGGGGAGGTTTTCGAGTGGAAGATTCATTTGCTCCGTTCTTTCTAGATTTCCCATAGGGTGAATCCCGGGAGCAGCTGCCAGATGCATTGGAGAATGGGGTTATGGAAGGAGATCGCATCCCAGTTGGAAATCGTATCCCTGATGTTGCCTCTATTTTTGTTGGAGCATTTCATGGCTTGGGCCCCCCAATCCCAGATCTGTTGACTGTAGTGGAAATTGTTGAAGAGATGTTCCATGTTTTCCTCTCTTTGTTGACAAAGGGTGCACCTGGAAGGGCCTATAAAGCCTCTCTTTATAAGATTATCCCATGTAAGGATGCAATTTTGAGCTGTGAGCCAAAGGAAAATGGAGACTTTGGGCCATAGGATGCTTTTCCAGATTTTACTCCAGATTATGTTTGGGATTTGGTTTTGGTAGTTTCCCTGCAGGTAGTATGCTTCATTGACTGAGAAGATACCTGTCATAGAGTGTCCCCATCGAAGGATGTTCGGTCCCTCTTTGATTGGTATTTTTCTATGTGTTGCACATTCTTGCTAGGGTTGGAGATTAGTATCATCCATGAGCTATAATTATGTTCTCTCTATTTTCCATTGTCTCCAGGGTTGGTTCCTGTGGGTTGGGTTCCAGAGATCCTTAACTTTCCTGAAGATATTCGGATAAAGTCTTTGTTTGAGATGATTGAGACCTTCCAAGTCATTGAGGGGGGGTAGCTGCTACCACGAGTCCTACCAAAAGAGTGCACTTTCTCCGTTTCTGACTTCCCAAAAAGCATGCTTTTGAATAAGAGGGCAATTTTGCCAGGCCATATTCCAGATATTGGATCCCTGGATATGGTCATTGAATCTAATTAGTTGGTCTATCTATGTGTTTGGGGCATACTTTTGTTTCCATATTTGCGCCCATAGTTCTGTTGGATGTTGTAACCATCTCCACCACATTTTGGCCCCCATGACTTGGTTGAGCTTTCCCAGGTCACAAAGTCGCAGTCCTCCAAACTTTTTGGGTTTGCAGAGTTTGTCAAAGCCTACTAGTGCCCATTTTTTATTAGCTTGGTGTCCGTGCCACAAGAAATTTCTTTGGAGGCTTCTGATTGCTCAAATTACCGAAATAGGCACTGCCAGAGTAGTGAAGAGTTAGGTGGGCAGAGCCTGCAGGACTAACTTGAGGAGCACCAATCTGGCTGCAATATTAAGAGGTCGAAAGGTCCAGTTATTCAGCCTGTTGGAGATAGACTAGAGAAGGTTGTCCCATGAAATGGAATGTGCTGGCTCCCCTGTGAGGGGTATGCCTAGGTAGGTGGAAGGAAGGGAGCTTTTAGATATGCCTAGAAGTCTTGCAATATGGTTATGTACCATGGCCGACACATTGAAAAAGAAATCTTGGATTTGTCCAGATTTAAGAGCATGCCTGAGGCTTCTGTGAAGTCAGAGAGAATTGAGTTTAGCTTGGTAGCTTATCATGCAATGGGGGTGTTCATGAGTAGGGTTTCACTAACAAACTGGCTATGCAAAGGCATCAGTTGGATGTTATGAAGGGGCAGTCCTTTGAGGGATCCTTCTAAGATCGTCGCTTTGATATAGCGACCAAGCCCTTCTGCCATAAGCATAAAGAGGAAGGGAGAGAGAGGGTCACCCTGTATGATTCCTCTAGTGGACTGGAAGGGCTGGGAGGGTGTCCCATTGACTAGGATGGAGAAAAAGGCTGAGGAGGTGATCTTGAGAACCCAATTTACCCAGAGTTTATCAAAACCAAAGGAATCCATCATGGAACGCAAATATTTCCAGCTTACTCTATCGAAAGCTTTTCAGAGATCGAGTTTAATAAGCATACCTAGTGTTTTGCTTGTTTTCAAAGAGTGGATCACTTCATTGGCCAGAATAACGCTATCCATAATTTGCCTCCCTTCTACGTAGCCAGCTTGCTCTTTGGAGATAATGAAAGGTAGGAAGGGCTTAAGATGAGTAGCAATGACCTTTGTAATTATTTTGTAGATGACATTGCAGATAGATATTGGTTTGAACTACCTGGGATGAGTGGCCCGCTCCTCCTTGGGGATGAGAGTGAGGAAAGTTGCATTGAGTGTAGAGAGCACTTTGCCAGATGTTCTAGATTCTTCAACCACCAGCCAGACCTCTTTCTTGATCATGTCCCATCAGTGATGGAAAAATTTCGCGGTGAAGTCATTTGGGCCACTAGGTCCACTTCAACCTGAGTGATGGGCCTTAGGAGTGCCCTGTTCTGCTCTAGGGTAACCAGCGAGGGTATGTGATTAGTTATTTTTTGGATTTCTTCTTCCCTATTCAGGTTGGTCTCCGTAAGAAGATATTTGTAGTATGAGTTGAGTTCCTCCGCTATTTGGTCATGATCTCTTATAGGGATGCCTTGAGTGTCCTCCAGTTGAGTAATGCAGTTGATGTATCTTCGGTGTGTCATTGCTCTGTGAAATAATTTTGTATTTCGCTCACCTTCTTTGAGCCATTGAACCCTGGATTTTTGTCACCAAAGGGTTTCTTCTTGCACTCTTCATTCCTCCATTTCTGCTTGGAGTCGCTCTTCTTCCCTCACTAGATTTGGATTTCTGCTTCCTGAGATGAAGGTTCTTTGAAGGTCTTCGAGCCTGCACTCAATTTCCTTCTGTCGTTGGAAAATGTTTCCAAAAGTGGATTTGTTCCAGCTCTTCAGTTGTTGCTTGAAGTTCTTGAGGTGCTGCTGGAATTTATATATGTGAGTGCCATGATCCACTTCATCCTGGATCCACCAGGTATGAGCCAACTGGTGGAAGTCTGGGTGGGAGAGCCAGAAATTTTCAAAGTGGAAGGGTTTTGTTCTGGGAGTAATGCTAGGGTCTAAACAGAAGACAATAGGCCAATGGTCTGACCTTGATTTTGGCATTATATTTGCTTCCATTGACAGATCACCCTCAAGAAGGGCTTTAGCTACCAGGAAGTGGTCTAATTTGCAGGCTACATGCTGGTGTCCTGATCTTCGATTGGACCAAGTGAAGATTTCATTTCGGGTTTCCATATCCACCATATTTAACTGCTCTATTAGGGTTTTGAACTGACCACTTTTATGCTCCAACCGTTTGGTTCCTCCAGTTTTCTCTTCCAGTGTCAGGATCATATTGAAGTCACCACCCATGATCCATTTGGGCATATGTAGTATGGTTTTGACGTTCCATAGTTTTTGTATAAATCTTTCCTTTTCTTGGGTGGTTTGCGATCCATAGACATTTGTGATGGCTCCTTCCTTAGTAGATCATGTTACTCTGAAGTAAGTCGTGAGCGTACCTATCATGGAGAAGGGTTGTTGTAGAGTGACTGTGTGTGGATTCCAGAGAATGGCTAATCCTTTAGAAGCTCCCACTAAATCTTGGTGAAAGAAATCACAACCTCTCCAGCTTCATCGGAATATGTTTTCAGCTTCCTGACTTGCACATTTAGTTTCTTGCAGGAGTAGGACATATGGGTTTTCATATTTAATACAGTCTCGAAGGATCCTCTGCTTGGATCTACCGTTAAGCCCTTTGATATTCCAAGTAATTGTCTTCATCATGAGGAAGGCGAAGGGGGGTGGAGGTATCCCTCCGATAATCTATGTATCTAGCCTGAGTTTATCATCAGTTTTCCCACTTCTTTGATAAGCTGATGGGTTGTTTTGCGCCCCCTTCTTTTGTTTTCCTTGGTTGCTCGCTTGGATTCTGTTCTTGGATCAGCAGTTATGCCCAGTCTAGATGTAGATCCTACTGTGGAGTTGGTGAACACTTTGTGTACTTTGCGGAGTTGATCCACCGGGATGTGTTGCAGGTCTTTTTGGTTGAGAGCTTCCTCCAGCTTTTCTATATCTATGTCCACCATATCTATTTCATCCATCTGCATGGTGGTGTCTCCATCTATACCTATTTGTGCTGCTTGAGTTGTTTCTTTTGGTTGGGTCAGATTGGGTTCCTCGGGGTTTTTTCCCTTCACTTGTGTTTTTTCTTGGTGGGGGTTTTGTATTTCCTCATATTCTGGCAACTGGTTCAAAACTTCATAGGAATTTTTGGTTGGGATCTTTGGGGTCATATTTTGGTTCTATTTTCTTGGTGGATTTTTCCTCCTACCTGTGACATTGGTGAAGCCGTCCTTTTGCTTGTTGTCGCTAGCCTTGGTGTTTGTAGCGTTCAGAGGGCAGTCTCTGAGGAGGTGATCGTGCTCGTGGCACTTCCTGCAACGAAAGGGGATGTGTTCGTAATCGATTGTCTGGTTCCAATCGTCATCCTAATATTCTAGCATGATTGACCTGGCAGAGCCTTTGAGATGTCCATATAGATACAGATGCGGGTGTATGAGGTGTACTTTCGCAGCTTTGTAGCCTCCAATGCCTTTACATATCACCCCACGGTGTTCTTGATGCCCATGAGTATTTCTTCTAGCTAGAATTCCTGGGGCAATGAATACAGACGAATCCATACTGGAGCTCTTGTAAAGTCCTCCTTCTCTGAGCTGAATCTGTTTGTCCAAAATCGCAGAAACAGTCCCGCTGAGTTATAGAAGTACGGTCCATTATCAAATATTTTGTCCTTGTCTTCAAGGTTGTACAGGATTATTGTGAAGAAACCCTTGGAGCTAAGCTGAACTTCATAGTCACCTTTGGGGTTCCACCAGTCCTTGATCCAGCGGGTGAGATCTCGCTCGATTGGCCATAGGCCTAAAAATTTTCCTATCAAGGAATGATCCATCATAAACTGAGTGTGCTCCCCTACCCAAGTTTATTTGATGTGATAGTGTGAGGGTTTGTCCATTTGTAGTATGCACTTGCCTGGTTCCCATCCTCTGGAAGCTTTTGGATGAGACGTATTGGATTCTACGTCCATCTCTTTCCTGATTCCCTGTTCTTGGATGAAAATCTAATCCCGTAGGTGCATCAGCGGCTCGAATGCAGGTTGTTTGGCATGGGTTCCCTTTCTATCATTGGCAGTGATATCGTTGTACGAGGGGGGTTTACCCCCCTCTTCTAGGCTCATCCTGGGTGCGCAGTGGCCTCGTGAGGACTTCCCCTTCAGAGCTTCATCCTTAGCCATAGATCGCTGGTGTCAGAGCGCGCAACAATGTCTACTCTATTGCAGAGATCTAGGGTTGCAGATCTCTAGGGTTTCGCTTAAAGTACATATCGAAAACATCAATTTTTATCAACTGCTTACTTTCATTTAAATTATGATTATGTTTTCATCTTTTGCTCATTAGCAAGTTTGATTATTCTGAATAATGGGTTCAATACATCATCATATAATATCTTGGTTGGTTTCTCATTTTCAAAAAATCATTTGGTGGGTTTAATTAATTAAATTCTTTTGTCATTTTGCATCTCATTTCAAAACAAACAAACAAAAAAATTATCTATCATTTGTTTGATTTTGTGAAAACCTAAAATTAATATTTTTCTCCTCTCCATCAACTTGAAGCTTCTAGAATTTTAAGATCATATTTTAAAGGAAAATATAAACAATGTTTGTTTAGAACTTATAGTTAGTTTAAATTTGTTTTAATTTTATTGTTCTAGATTTTGTTTTGTTCACAATTTTTAGGTTATCAATTTGGTTTCTTTTTGTTTTATAGGTTTCTATTATCAGTTATTTGGTATATATATGATCATGGCTTGATTTTATTATATAAATACGTTCAAGATAATTGATCCAAAAATAATATTGGATTGTTGCAAATAAATTATGAGCAACAACAGATAAGATTTGGAAATGCGTCCAAGAACAGACAGATGATTTTGTGGAACTTGTTTCAGCCAAACTGTAAGGAATCTGAAGAAACAATTGAAAACCCATGCAGAATGGACCCATTTAACTTACATGCAAGAATTTTACCAAAGAAATGCACAATTTGAGAAATATTTGTGTCTCTTTACGAGGTAAATTTCAGGTGGTGGAAATTATTAGTGACACCTAGACTGTTCATTCATTTTATAAATATATGAGAAAGTTCAAAGCCAAAGAGATCCAATAAATTGTAGACAAGGATTTTTATCCTTTCCTTTTTGTATATTATTTCTTTTGTAAAAAAAATTCTTTTCAAATGGAGTAACGGATGGTTGGGATTTTGGGAGAATGGACGAGTACTTTCAAAGAAGAATATGAAATTTAAGATTGCTTAATTGCTTTTGTCCTGTAAGTAAAATGGTTTTGTTTTCATTATAATATCTTCATATTCTTTGAGTAATTGGTTATGCATTGATTTAAATTAGCTTTAGTCTATTTTATCAATACATGGTTAATTGCTATCATTTATGCATTAATTTTTTCAATCTTTAAGAGTCCATTATTCCAATTATCTTGATCTTGGTGATTGTATTATTTTGATACAAATATTGTATTATATTGAGTTTATTCATGTAATTGAGATTTGTAAAGATATAATTGTTCAATTGAGATTTTTCTTATTCTCGATTAATCTATTATATCTTCACTAAGGATCATAATTTGAATGTTGGTTTTTTATGCATTTTAAATAAGATTTAAATTGTTAGTCAAAGTGATTTTCATCATGTCACAATCTTAGAATTACACAACCTTCTGCTATAAATTTCTCTTAACAGACATGCTTTTGGAGCAGCATTATACTAGACAACCAAAAGTTCTCTTTAAATATTGGTCAGTTACTAGTCTGTGAAGTTTTTCCTGGACCATATATGATGGACATATATTTTTTAAACTATACGAGAAAACAATTTACTCTTTGGCTTTCGTCCTGTGTAGACTTTGCAGTGGTTTTTCATTGTCTTCTCATCTAATTTCTTGATATGAAATGTTATCTTTGTCGAATTAACTTTAGTCTGTTCTCCACATAATATTTTATATCATGGTTTTCTTTATACTGTTCATTATCTTTTGGTCTAGTTTATCTCTATGATTGATCATCTATTTAAGTATTTTGAGTTTATGTCTGATGCTAGATAGTTGGTAACACCATTACTGAGGATTGGGATTTCTTTCATTCTCAGTTATTGGATATCTCAAGGTCACATGATATATAATTGTTTGTATTTTTGTCGTCATAAACTCGCTCCAGAATATAAAAGACTTCTTTGAGTTTCTTCAGGAAGTATTATGCTTTCCTTTGTGATGGGTTTACACTTGACACATGTTAAGAGGAGATCATAAAAATACAGAGAGATGAATTTAGCTTAGTACTGTTGATCATGAAGAGGTTAGTCAATTTATTATTTATTTAATTTGTTTATTTGTGAATGAAGACTGATTGCATCATTTAAACATTAATTTGCTTTTTCCATTTTCGTTATATCATTTACAATATTTTTCATTCATTGTTTATTAGTTTGGTAATTAGAGTAATAGAATAATTTTGTTTATTTTTAATCTTTCTTAGATCCATTATCTTAAAACTATTATTTTCACAAGGCTTTGCTTAAACCTTGTAAATTGTATAGAACCATTGTACATAAACACTGTTAGTTAAGAATTTGTAATTAAAGTGTTGATTGTTAGAGTTGTATATTATATAATCCACATATTTAAGTTGTTTTAGGATCTTAGTTGGCTAATGGAGCCATAAAACCCGTCAGGGTAGATTATACCAAACAACTTGGGTTAAATAGACAACCTTGGACCGAATCTTCCCTTCTCGTTGATGGTGTGTCATAAACGTCCATCAACAGACTATCCTACCTATCCTCCTCACATGTGTGACCCCTATTGGATAGGAATTTTGGATCCATTTAATAGGCAGTTTTGATTTGTTTTCAGATAAATCCTAAGTATGGAGGATTTGTGTAAGAACAGAAGAAAGAAGACATAGATGCACTTGGTTAAGGGATATGTATGATGATGTATGCATCTAGGGAACAACTATAGATTGGACATAGTGACAGGTTACAAGTTGATGTGACAGAAGAAACAAAGTGTTTGAGTTTCAGAAAGGTGAAAACCCTATCCTTATGAAAGTGTACGTCAATTGTAGTCTAGACAAACCGCATACATACACAGGATGCAGTATATACAGGTTGCGTACATACGGGTGTTGTAGCATATACAAGTCGTGTATCTGTTGGTTTTTGTTGGTACAGGTTGACTAATTATACATGTTGATTACAGGTTATTGGTACATGTTGGTTACAGGTTATTGACATATATTCGTATAGGTTTTGCAGTGGTATATCTCACAGTGACAGTGTGGCAGTGGTTTCATCATTTATTTGGCACTTATTTTTCAGCATGGTAGGATGGGGAAATGATAGGTGGTTGGAGCCACCTTTCGATTGTAGCCGAAGAACATAGGGGGTTGTAGCCTCCTTCTAGATGTAGCTAGAAAATTGGGGAGTTGGAGCTTCCCTCAGGTTGTACCCTGAAAATATAAGGGGTTGGAGCCTCTTTCGAGTTGCAGCTGGAAAACAAAGGAAGTTGGTGCTTACAATGAATGTAATTCTTAAAGACATGTAAGAAAAAGAATTATGTGGTTGTCTCCCGCATTGGGTTTCCACGTAAAAATACTAGTGTACTATGTATGTGTATGATTTCTCTTTGTTCTTGGTTTATTTATTCTGCACTTGTTGAATGATATTGTTAAATTGATCATAAATATAAAACATCACTTATATATTGTGATTAAAAAGAATTCATTTGCCCTATTACTAATTCACCCCCCTCTTAGTAATCCAACAATTGGTAATAGAGAAGGTTCCTTCATAAATCAGTTTAACCACTAGAAGGTAGATCATGGAGAGAAATGGTATGTAGTTATAACAATTATTTAATCATTATCTTAAAACAATTATTTTCACAAGGCTTTACTTAAACCTTGTAAATTGTATATAACCTTTGTACATAAACATTGTTAGTTAATCATTTCTAATTAAAGTGTTGATTGTTAGAGTTGTGTCTTTAGTTAATCCAAATCTTTTAGTTGTTTTAGGATTGTTGGATAACGGAGCCATAAAACCCGTCAGGGTAGATTATACCAAATGTCTTGGGTTAAATAGCAACCCCAAACCAGATCTTCCCTTCTCGTTGACGGTGTGTCATAAATGTCTGTCAACAAATGGTGCTAGAAGGAGGGCTGAGGTAAATTTAATGATTAAATGTTTCACCCCTCAGCCTTTCATAATTCCATATTTATAAATTCTTCTTTTGTGTCATCTTATAATGCACTAGAAGCTAGGTTAGATGACAAGCTAACTAGTTGGAGTCAATTTCTTCAATTTCTTAATTTTTCATGGCTCCTACACAAATCATTGTGTTGGAACATGCTTTCAATGTCTCATTACCAGTTATTCCCAATAAGACAGTTGATCTCTTTTCAGAACTCACCTTTGATGTTCAAGAGAACACATTTGCAGTATACCATATTTGTAATTTTTTTTATGAATGTTTAAAACATAATATCATTGATCATATGTAATGTTACCCAAATTTACCAATTAAAAAAAATAAAAATAGGGATTCTTAGAGTTGGTCAATCATCATTTCAACCTTTCAGGCGTTCATCAACTACACTACAGAACAGTTTCAAGGCCTCTTTTGTCTTTCGTAATTAACACTTACTATTTCTTGTCATGGGTGCAAGTTACTTGTATATATTTATCTATGACTGGCTCAACCCTATTCTCAACAAAGGGGTCAAAGAGAAATATAATAACTAACAATTATTTCACTTGGGAACTTAATGCTACTTGTGTAATCCAACCATATGTAAATCTTAGAAATTCCCTTTTGTTTGCATAACACAATTATGTGTGTGTGTGTGTGTGTGTGTGTGTGTATTTTAAGACTTCTGATTATATATAAAATGACTCTAGTGCATAAAATTATTATATATATATAGAACTTCTATTCTATCCATGCAACTCATAAGACATACCACAAACTAGTTTTAAGTGCAAAATTTAACGACCATTAGGGTAATGTATTATTCACAACACGGTTCACATGAAAAATTGTCTCTATTACACATAGTCGTTATTAAAGACCCCATCATGCCTAGGCGTTAACACTGTGGTTATGGCTCACATTTGGCACACACTACTCATTCCTTTTTGTTTTAACGACCCTCTGCTAACCAAGTTTGGAGTAAGGGTTAACAATCCGATATGTAGGAATCAAGAAGTGTAATCTAACAACCATGATACTAACTATAACCCTAAATTAGACTGTCATTCCCTTCATCATGAAAGCTGACAAGAAAACTACAGAGATATGGCTGTCATGACTTAAATGGATCTATACATGACATTTAATATCTCCTTAAGCATACCCCTTCGGCCCATTGCTCGACCTCTGTGCCCATTGTTATTCTACCACCTCGCCCTAATCACATGGTCTAGGTATAGTTTGTAATTCTCGCCATTAATCCATTTGGCAGAGGGTTTTCTGATTTTATTGTTCATTCCTCTCTTTTCGCATTCTGTAAGTTCGAAAGGAAATCATTCTTTGTTAGTTCTACATACTTACTCTATGTATAACTCAGACGATGGGGAGGCTTCATGTTCCGTGTATGCAAAAATATAGTTACATGTCCAACTGGTTCACCCTTGTACTAGGTATGTTTTCCCCAAACTCCATTACCGAGATTACCTATAGGATGTAGGAAAGGTCATTCATGTTTTGGGTTGCTTCTATGATTATTTCATAATTTTGTTGATTGGGTTTTCATCCCCGTTTCTCGTAAACTTTCAAGGTACTACTATCCAGGATTTGGATAATAATTATATTTTTCTTTTGACTCAGGTAACTTATGGTTTGATTTCTTATGGTTCGATAACCTTTCAATGTTCCAGTTTTCCATTGATTTGACAGCCATGTCACCTGGGTTGGTTCTTTTTGTGTCTTGACTTAGGGAGACAATCGCGAATGCGAATAAGTTTCATCCTCATTTGTTTTTTCATAAACAACACAGACTAATAATTCTAGGTTAGGGTATGTCGT
>JASDQU011246696.1:10600-25645 GCA_032191745.1 Picea mariana | reverse complement strand
CGGCATTGCCTCTGCTGTCAATTCCCAGCATCTCGTCGTCTATAGAATTAAAGGCCTCCTCTAAGGAATTGGTTATATTTTGGGCTTGCTGCTTACCTTCAGCGATGTTATGCTCCCATTCCTTTAAAAGAATGTTTCCTCGGGTTTGCTTTGAAATGGTGAACCTGGGAGTACCCGTCGAAACCCTATTGTTCGTGGCTATTACCGCCTCCTGGAAGGAGACCCGACCGCTCGTGCATCCCTTTCTCTGGCCGATAAGTTCTCAGAAACTTGCTTTACCAATAAACAGTTGTCACGGATCGCTTCCACCTTTGAGAGAAAATTTTTCTACGCCGCAGAGACTCTGGTCCGAATCTCGATTGCCTGGGATTTGAACATCCCGATGTTTATCATTCTGCTCTCGACGATCTCTACCCGAGCCTGCAACTGTTCAATCAAATTCCTCTGCTGGCTCGCCTGCATCCAACCATCTCGGGCCACCAGCTGTGCTTGATCAAGCTTAGTTCTGAGCACATCTATTTCATTTTTATCGGCCAATCTGGCTTGCTCTATTTCCACGCTCACCTGACCTTTAGCATTCTCCATGGTTCTGGCCAATCTGGCTTCAAGAGTCCTAATTAGGCGATTTTTTCTTTTAAGTTGGTTCCTTAAAAGTCCGACTGAGAATTGATTCACCGAGGCATACGCTCCTAGCGTCCCTATGATTTCAGTGGTGAATTGCTCATTCTTTTTATTTTTTCCATCGGTCATAACTTTATACTTTTTGGCAGTCGACTCTCCTTCCTGGTAGAATTCCCTTTTTACTACTGCTTTTCTCTTTTTATCAAAGAAAAACTCATTCGGAGGGAGTTCTTCTACTCTTATGGGCCTCAACTCCTCATTGAATATCGATCCTTCTTCGATATTTCCCTGCGTCGACTGCAAGGGGGTGATAGATGTGATGGGTTCTCTGATCTGTTTCGCCAATTTTCCTGGGGTGTCGACCGGGTTCTGCTTCTTTGGTGGTTCTGGGGTCTTTATCTTTGTCTCCGGATTCTGTTTCTTTGGCGGGTCTAGAGTCTTTTCCTCTGCTTCTGGATTCTTCATTTGTTCCTCCTCATCCTGATGTTTTCCTGGGTCGGGAGTTGCATCTTTAGAACCTTCAACATCCTTCTGTTTCATCTCCGAAATGCCTGGACCCTCACCTTGGAATACAATGGGGAGACAGCTACGTCGGTGTTCCTGGAATTTCAATACCTCGGCTCTATCCTCGAGTGCCAAGGATTGAATCCGGGCTAGAATTTCTTCATAGGACCTCGCTCCTCGGAAAATGTCATCCGAGGGTGAATTCTCATGCTCAAATCTTTTGAGCCCGCAATTAGCCAAATGATTGCTCACAACCCTCTGTGGATCGTGCTTCTTGTATTCGATGGAGACCAAATTTAGGTCTTCTAGGGCTGTAGCCTCGGCTTTGGTATGCCCGAAATCTAATAAAGAATAAGAATTCAAATGAATGGGAAAAGACAACCATACCTTCTTTGAGTACCTTTTGAGATCTTTACTTACACCGCCAATTACCGTCTGCCAGGCGACCTCACGACAAGCCAACATGTTAGGAATGAACAATGACAACGCATGTGGAGGAACAGAAGCCCTGAAAACTCTGAGGTATGAAAATTTTGCCTCCATGTACCAGTTTGCGATGTCGCTCAGATTTGTCACTATGTTGTCTGAGATACGGGGTGGCGGGTGACCAAAAATGGCGACATGCAGAGGCACCATCACCCAGTTGAAAATTTCATACGCAAAATTTTCTACTTTGTTTTCCCATAGTTTTTCATGATATACATGTATGGGTTGGTCTTCGGTCGGAGTCCAACCCCAACTCATTAATGGAAATGGTGTCATAGAACAAATTGCGTCCATAATATATGCGGACATGAAGAATGAGGACGACCTCCCATTTTCCTTCTGCTCCCGATACTCTGTGACCTGATTAGCCAAGCTATCCAAAAGCATCCTTGCCCAGTTGAAGGAAACGCCTTCTGTGACCCAAAATATTAAAGGCACCCACGCAAGGTAAAAGTGCACTGTGTCCTCTTTCCCAGATAACTGGCATGTCATCATGGCCACATATTTGTACTGTGGCTCTAAAGAAGTGATTGAATATATGCCGTGGTTATCAGCTCTGAACTTCGCTGTGTTCAAAACCCAATCCTTTATCAAACTGGCCATGGTTTTATCATATTGTACGCATTCTTTCTCCTTGAGCTCCTCCAAGAACTCAACGCCATATTTGTGGTCGGACGTCGCGGGCAACTTATACATGGATTGTAGGTGTTCTGGCCTGAAAGTCCCGATGGTGACTTTCTTCTCGTTCATGATAGTCCTGGTCGGTATGTCCACATGATACAAAACCCATCAGTCCATGTAATAATACGGAAGAAACTATGGCCTGGCTGCTACCCTGTGCATTCTGGATTGGATGAATATTTTGTACTTGGTGGTTATATCATCTCTTTCGTTGTCGTCAGAGTCGTCAGAATAATCCACCAATTCTGATTGCAGCATATCTGAAACATATGATCAGTTAGGGACTGAGTCTATATTTTGAGGTGAAGTATCAGAGACATTATTTGAGCCTTGTCCCGAAACCTCGACATTCGCCTTTGATGCTTTCCGCGAAGCCATGGCTGAAGCTTGTGTTTTATCTCTTCTACAATAGAACTGCGTATACATACATAAGTCAGTTTACTCAGAAGTGATGAGCTATGCGTTCTATGAAAATACATTCGTTATAATGAAGCGCATCTCTTACATATATTTGAAAACTCAGTACCTTTCAAAACAATCCTATCAAATCATAATTAGAAATAAATCTTTGCCGTAAAAATCCGATCCTATATTCATAGATTTACCCTGTTTCTTCATTAATGTCATAAATTTTTGCGGTTTAAAAGTCAGTTGGCGTATGGAGAGAAAAGTCTTCCTCGTGAATCGTGCAAGCATCAAAACGCGGGATATGTCTTGATTTAGCTTAATTAATCCAATCTCGCCAATGTTAATCAATGTCTCGCTACTTGTTATATCGGGGATTTTCCTTTAACATTTTGAGTCTCCAACTCCCGAGACTCCGAAGATCGATTTTGGTTTAATGAAAGGTAATAGCGATTTGGGGCTTGATTAATTTTATAATTATTATATTCGCCATATCGCAACTCGGAGCTTCGAGGATAAGTTTCTGGGAGATTTACATGCCGAGTTGCGAAATTTCGAGATCGCAATAATCATGACTTAATTAAAAGGGAAGATAATCTTGGATTAAGTGATTAATTAATCAAGTTATAATTGCATCATGAATTCGCGAGTCAGAGTTTAGATGTTGTAACCTTCGAAAAAGATACTGCTGAGTGGCGAGACTCCGAGAACAACTTTTACCATGGTTAATTTTTACCTTTAATCCTTGACATGGGTTATTCAAAAGGACCTCGTGTCCTCAGCTATCGAGGCTGTGATAATAAAAAATTGGGTTTGGCGAACGCCGAGGTGCGAAACCCCGACGATGCTTAATCACGAGTTAGGGAAAACTTTACCCTTGTTACTGTCTTGAGTGGAAAGTTAACATGATTTTGCCGTTTTGTGACTCGGGATATGGAGATTACCTAAATTATAGTATCCGACCTGCGAGATCCCGAAGTAGAACAAAAAGAGGAAACATTTTTACGAAAAGTAGGACTTGTTTCGAGAGTAGAAAAATCATCATTGCTTGCAAGATCAAGCTTCAGAGATGATCGATATCTCGGAGGAAAAAAGAAAACCATCTTTTAGATTTCAAGCATCAAAATGAAAATTGTGACAGGCTAAAAAATAAGGGCGGCTCCAACAACACCGTTGAAAAAATGATTTTTTTGGAGTGATTTATGAGGATTTTCACTTGCAAATTGAGGGTTAATTTTTAGATTTTTCAGAATCAATATGAGGGATGGATACAGCACAAATTATTCAATCAAATTTAGTGATAATACTGACACCATACAATTATTTTGAATGGAATACAAAGGCCTAATTCTAACTCAAAAGAAAATGATTGTAAAATTTTACAATGGCGACATAAACATAACCTACATCAGTGATTGAGAACACCATATGGGAGAGCCATAAGGATGAGGCCACATGACTACTTCTTGAATTAATTTCAATAGATTTATGGTTTCATGTTTCTACATGCAATATTTCAAACGTGATCTGGACCACCTTGGAAGCTCTCTTTGGAAAGAAGGATGAGATGAGAGGACATATGCTTGAGGTAGAGTTGAAAACCTTGGATCCTAATTTTTTTGATAATATACAGGATTTCCTTACCAAGTTTAAATAATCTATATTGAGCTTGGAATATTATGATTTTGATAAATATAAACAAGAATTCCAACTTATTATAACAATCTTGGCTAAGCAGGGACCAAAGTATGTTGTTTATGTCTCCACTTTCCATTTTGGAAGATATCTCTTAGGATCAAAGTGGAAGATGCATACCATGGATAAGTTCATTGAATCAATCACACATGAGTGGGATAAAATCATTCAGATGGGCCTAATTAAGGAACCCAAAGCACATGCACTCACCATGCAGCATGGAAAAGGGTCATCCAATAAAAAAATCCAAACATAAAGGAAATGAGAAACATAAATAAAAGGATGGATATTCCAAACCCTTCAAGGATTGTTTAGGTTCCAAATACTCTTCAAATTACAAAGGAATGAAGAAGAAGGGAAAAAAGTGCACTTATTTCTATAAAAAAACTCATGAAGAATCCACATGCACGAAGAAGAAAATCAATCTTATGGCACAGGTACTTCAACAAAACAACCTTGGAAACTTCATTCCTGAAGGATCCAAAAAGAATAAGGAAGAATATCATGCTCCTAAGAAAGGTAATAATGATGTTGTTGTTGTAATTAATTCCTCATGTGATTCATGGATTATAGATTCTGGTACATCATATCACATGGAAGCCAAAGAGGAAGTCTTTATTTCTTTGAGTTCATGCTCAAGACCCCATACTGTCATGGGTAATGATACTCCAGTAGAAGTAGCAGGAAAGGGAAGAGTGGAACTTCCTAATGGTATTTTTGAGATTTTTTTACATGTTCCAAAGCTTTCTATAAATATTCTCTCACTTTATCATATCACTCAAATAGGTAAAAAGGTTGAATTTACATCAGATTTAGTTTTTGTACTTGACATGCATGACAATTCCATTATTGCAATTGGTGAGGTAGATCACAAATCAAGGTTGTATAAATTCACTAAGTTTGTTGACCATCACTCCTCTTTACTACTTACGCATGTTGATGATAGTAGCAGAGTATGGCATGAGATATTTGGTTATTTAAACTTTAGGTACATGAAGCAACTTGCCAAGAAAGGAATGGTAAAAGGCTTGCTGGACATTCACTTTTCTGAAGGAGTTTGTGAAGGATTCATTCTTGGAAAACATCCTGAAGAGAAGTTTGAAAAGGGGAATTCAAGGAGAGCCTCCTCTTCCTTGGATCTTGTCCATAGTACTCTCATGGGTTCATTTCCACATCCATCCATCAAAAAATAAAGACATGTCCTTACATTTATTGACGATTACTCACACTATACTTGGGTTTATTTTCTCAGGAAAAAGTTTGAAGTTTTTGAGCACCTCAAAGACTTCAAAACTCTAGTAGAGACACATACTAGGAAGAAGATCAAGATCCTCCATACAGATAATGGGGGGGAGTATATCAAAAAATATGTTCATAATGTTTGTTGTGAGGTTGGTATCGAGTTGCAACATACAGTTCCATACACTCCACAACATAATGAAGTTGTTGAAAGGAAGAACAAATCTCTCAAGGAGATGACCAATTGCATGTTTCATGCGAGGTCTCTTCCTTCCAAGCTTTGGTTTGAAGCACTTAACTATGTTTCTTACATACAAAACATATATTATGATAGATATGTTGAGGACATGATACCTTTTGAGGCTTGGACATGTGAAAAACCCGATGTCACACACTTCTGTATATTTGGATCTCGTGGATGGGCCCATGTTCCTTCTGAAAAGAGGAAATCATTAGATCCACAAAGTACACCTTGCATATTTGTGGGATATCCAAATTATGTGAAGGGGTATAGGTTGATTTATCCCTCTACATACCGACTCATCATTGAGTGTAGTTTTCAATTTGAGGAGAGTCCTTTGCATGCACCATTAGTGTAACATGCAGAGACTCTTGTGCTTTCATCAGTTCCATACATCAAAGATGATGATGATTCTATACACTCAGATGCTACATATTCAGACTCAGAGGATTATCTAAATGGAGAATAAAAGGTAGTATAGCCATATGAGGAGCCACTGACAGAGATTTAGTATATGTCCAAGTGGGCATAGTCCACACTTTAGGTAGCAGGTGACCTTGCATGGAATCCATTGGATTCGAGGAGGACTCAATATCAGCATGAGGATCCTTCTCATGTACTTTCATCTTTTGAACCAGTGATGCCCATGCATTTCTATATGGTTCAATCTTTCGATCCATAGATCTACAGTGAGGTTGTGGGAAATCCATTAAGGGAAGAAACCATGTAGGAGGAGTATGACTCACTCCTAGAGAATCAGACTTGGGATCTGGTTCCACTTTCACCAGGGAGAAAACTTGTCATATGTAAATGGGTTTATAGGAACAAGAGAACAACACATGGTCAGGTGAGAAGGTACAAGGAAATATTAATTTCAAAATCATTTCGATAGATTCATGAGATATATTATGATGAGACCTTTTATACTGTAGGAAATATGGACTCCATTCGCTTGGTTCTATCCATTGTTGCATCCAAAGGATGGGAAGTTCACTAGATGGATGTGAAGAATGATTTTATTCATGGTGATATTTTAGAGGAGATCTACATGGAGCAACCAAAAGGGCTCATTCATAACTCATCTTTAGTATGCAGACTGAAGAAGTCACTCTATGGCCTAAAAAAGGAACCTAGAGCATGGTATGAAAACATGGATTCTTATCTACTTTCACATGATTTTGTTAGATGTAAATATGATTGCGATGTTTACATGTTGAGGACTACTAAATATTTGATGATTTTAAAACTCTATGTTGATGATATTTTGATCACTGGTAGCTCTTCTCCATCCATTTTTGTGGTAAAATATAATTTTCATGATGGTTTCTCTATCACGGACATGTGTCTACTTCATTTCTTTCTTGGTCTTGATATTAGTCAGGATGCTTCTGGCATCAAACTTTCTCAGGATAAGTATTCCAGGGATACTCATGATATATTCCACATGACAGAATGTAAGTTTTCACCTACAACCTTCTTATATAAGATCATACTTGAGGATGGTAGGGATACACCATTAGTGGACAACACTTTGTATCAAAAATTGGTGGGGAGTATTCTTTATCTCACCCACACCCATCCAGATATCTCATATGTAGTAGGAGAAGTTTCCTTATACATGCAGGAGCCCCATGATCTGCACTGGAAGGATGAAAAACACATCCTCATATATGTTTAGGGAACCATGAGTTATGGGATTCACTATGAAGGTAGATGTGCATTGGATCTCATAGACTTCACATATTTAGAATGGGTGTTCTTGGATCCTTCTTTACTTGAATGTAGATATTTTGGCAACCTTCCTTGAAATGCGCAATTGACTTATATTCTTCTACTATATGTGGTTGTATCCACAATGTGTTCAAATACACTTCCTAATAGTCTCCTGGTAAATATAAAAAGAAATATTATTGCCTAACTAATGATCCTTATGCACAGTATGCCACAAGTTTTGATATCTCGCATCCAAGCATGCCTTATCTTTTTCTCCCAAAATTTTCGCATCATCCGAATCCCTCCATGTTGCTAATGCAATTAAAATTAATAACCATGCGTAGTTGAATTCAATTCCTTTATCTTGTGCCTCTTTACAATTGATCGAGAACCGGTTGAGAATTTTTTTTCCCAACTCATCTGCATGCCCTTGATGCACTTCTCAACTGCCACAATTATTGTCACTGGTACTTGGTCCTTCTGAAACTTCCTTAAAAACTAACAGGCCAATACTTGTGTTTCAAATCTCACTGTAGGGTCACATATGCTCGCTACATCCAAACCACGTTGTCCTTTTTGTGTATGAAACTTCTCTTTCAAGCTCTCTAATAAATCCTTCTCATTCTTCGTGTTTAAAAATAATAATGTGGGGTCCTTCCTTTGCTGTGGTAGTCTAGTAATGTGCACAATCAAACATGTTTCAAGGGAGACCAACCTATCGAGCCATAAGTAGCCTTCGTGCATGCAACTCAACAATATCTTCACGCAAGCATTGATCTTTGTGATCCTTAGAAAATGTAGTATGCCAAATAAATTCAGGATGCCAACTTTATCCAACCTTGTCTCGCATGTATGTGGATCTATCACGATCATTTGCATGTCAACATTGATGTATTTATTCAAATACTTGCTCGGTGCTAGATATGGGAATTTCTTCTCGTCTGTAATATCATGGTTTTCATATTTTAAATTTTTTACCAAACCTAACATATCTTTCTCCATGATCACTCGAGGTGGTATTTTTGGTTCCACAAGTGGATACTTAGCGTCTTTTGACAACCTTACTAGATTCTCTATATCCTTCCTTGGTGGTATGTAATTATTTGGAAATATTGTCTCTAATGAGGATGCCCCTAGGGTTTCTTCAACTATAGGTGATGCTTCTAGATAACTTCATTGTTTCCTTGGTGGTGATGTTGATGTTATTATTGTCATGGGTGGTTCCATATTTCTCTGCAACACTTTCCCTGCGACTCACACCTACAACACTCTCTCGGCTCAACAACTCCTCCCTGCTAGTCTCTCTATTCAAACTGTAATCAGTCATCACCTTTCCTTGTCAACCCTTCTCTTTCTTTTATACCCCATCAACAATGGTTAACTTATATTCACTCCTAAAATTGTTGTTTAATCCACTAGTACTTTTCATTCAATACATGTCTTAACCTTGCATTAACTCTGAATATTCTGATGTATATGGGGATATATTTGTCAATATGTTACAATATTTGATGTATGTTCCATTTATTATGATGTGTCTCCACCCTTTTGACATGATGTTTCCTCATAAATGTTTGTTCCTGTCATATTTAATCTTTAATGCTCTTAATTGTTATCTGCACGATTACCTCTCTTTGTGCAATCTCCTCTCTGCACAACTTAATTCTTCTGTCTGTGTGCTCTGTCTCCTTATTTTTATTTTCCATGACATTTTCCTTCTTATCTTGTTTACTTTCTAACCTTAAATCCTTTGAATTTGATTCACTCTTCAAATTTCTAATGCTTCCTTGAACCATTTTCTTTCTTTTTTCCTTTTGTTTACTTTTCCTTTCTTTTTTCTTTCTTTTTCTTCCTTTTTCTATCTACACGATAATACAAGTTCTATGATACATGTTTTATGCAGTTCAGAACAGTGCATAGAATTATGAATGTCCTTGTATAGTTTCAACCTACTTCTGTTAACTAGTCCTTCCATAGCTTCTCCATCCAACTTCTCTAGATAAACAATACCTTCTTTTGTGAAAAACCGTATCACATATGGTCCTAACCAATGCATATGGAACTTCCCTAGGTGTTTTAGAAACTTACTATCATAGAGTAGTACCAAGTCTCTTTTTTGAAACTTCTTCTCCTTAATATGTATGTCATGCCAATATTTCTTGCATGCTTTCTGAACCTGTTGATGGAAACCTGTGACAAAATGATCTTCTTCTAATTTCATAATTTCTGACAGTCTCTTTTCCATTGCGCCAGAATCTATAACCTTTGTTATCACAACAATGCACAAATTTGGTACAATAAATTACATATGCATCATAGCTTATTGACCATACATTAATCTAAATGGAGTCTGTACTGTCAACTTCTTTCTTGTAGTTCTATATGGCCATAATACTGTTGGGATCTTCGAGTCTTAATCGTCCCAACTTGCGTTGCAAACCTTTGTAAGTGCATGCTTCAGAATATCATTGAAAACTTCTATTGTACCATTTTCTTGAGGATGGTATGATGTACTCTTATGATGATGGATGTGAAAATACTTTGTCAATGTTGCAATTGTCATATTTAGGAAATGTGTTCCCTAATCACTCATGAGTATTCTTGGGCATCCAAACCTTGCTACTACACTCTCAAACAAAAAACGTCCAACTGTCTCCATGTTACAGTATCTGACTGGTTATTCCTTGTCCCATCGGGTTAAATAGTGTGTTGTAGTAATAATGTACCTATTTCCCGACCTCTTAGTTGGTGAATTAATCGATCCAACAAAGTCCATTTCCCACTTATCAAATGCTTGTAACGTCACTTGTGGAACTAAGGGAATTTAATCTCTCCTATAAGGCTTTCCAAGTCTCTAACAAACATCACAACTCTATAAGAATTCCTTAGTATATTTATGAGGGGTATGCCACCATAATCTAGTGTGCACAATATTCTGAGTTGTTTTCTTTCCTGCATGGTTTCCTCCTGCAATTATTTCATGTGCCTTTGACAATACCATATTCTTTCATGTTCCAATACACAATGTCTCATAATATCATCTGCATCTAACTTATATAAATTTCGTGCTATCAACTTGTAGTTTTTTGCGTTCACTAATAGTTGCTTCTTGTGTGCCATTGTGAAGTCTGATGGGGATACTTTTGTTCTCAAAAGCTAAACTATGTATGAAAAATAGTCATCCACCATCTGAATTCCAAATAAGTGTGTGTCTGGTAAGCTGCCATTCAATTTCCCTACATCTTCACCTGATAATATGCGTGATAAAGGATATGGTCCTGAGTTAAATTTTCCTGGTGTTATGATCACCTCAAATTCATATTCCTATATAAAAAAAATCCATATGCATATACTTCCCCCCAACACTGGCTTGTTCACAAGGTATCTCAAAGCATAATGGTCGGTATACATTGTTAAATGAGATCCAAGTAGGTAATGTTTCAACTTATGCAAGGCATATAACATTTTCAAACCTTCTTTTTCTGTCGTAGTATAGTTTTTCTCTCTAGATGATAACTTCCCAATGGAAAATGCAATAGGATGGACTAGCTCTCCTTCACTTGGTTGTGCCAAAACTACTCCCAATGATATAGATAAGGCATCCACATGAACATGAAATTCTTTGCTCCATTCAGGAAAAACTCGAATCGGTGTGGTGACCATCTAATGTTTCAAAGTATATAGACTCTTCTGACATTCGTCATTCCATTGATACTTAACTTCCTTCTTCAACAACTTCTCCATAGGGGTTGTGATCTGCACATACCCTTTGATAAAATTTCTATAATATCCTGTATGACCTAATGTGGATTTCAATTGTCGCATTGAAGTTGATGGTAGAAAATCAACAATCACAATTATCTTTACAGGATCCATTAAAAATCCCAGTTTACACACCATATGGACCAACAAAATTCCAAAAGGCACACAAAAAATACATTTCTTCAAATTCAATGAGATTTGGTATTGCCTACACTTATCCAACATTAAGTGCAAAAGTTCAACATGATATTTCGATAGAATAAATGTCGTCCAATCATACAAGTACACGTTTAAGTACTTGTGAATGGACTCTTTGAAAGCTGCAAAAATTGCTCTAGAAAATATCATTGGTGCATTCTTCAACCTAAATGACATAATTGTGTATTGATAAAAAACTCATTATGTCGCAAAGGTTGTCTTATATCGATCTTCTTGCACAATCTTGATCTAGTAGTATCCTGAGAATCCATCCATAAAATATTAAGCCTCTTGACCCCCTACATTATCTAATACTTAATCTGTAAAAGGCATAGGAAAAGGTTCATGTAAACATGCATCGTTCAATTTTCTCAAATATACACATATTCTAATTCCTCCTGTCTTCTTTTCTTGGAATACCATTGGGTTGATTCACTTTGATTCTTCAATAGGTTCTATAATTATAGCCTCTAACATTTTTTCTATCTCTTCTTTTACCTTCTACTTATATTTCAGATTCATTCTAGAGGGTCTCTGCTTCATATCTTTTGCATTTGGTTTCAACGGAATCTTCATTTCTTCTAATTCTCTAGTGATACCTTTCATCTTTGTTAACTTCATTGGAAACAAATACTGGTACTCGTGCAGTAAGTCAACAATATTCTCAATTATTTCCTTGCTCCATTAGTCTTCTATGCTCGCAAACTTAGGCTTATATTCTATACCAATGTTCACTTTGCGTGTTCTTAGGGGATTTGTATATATATCTTACTCATGCTTTGGTCCTTCTACTGTGGGATCCCCTTTAGTTTCTGATATATGAAAATTTCTTGGGTCTTAATCCTCTTCGTTTTCATCAACAACATTATAGGAATGCAAGACCTCTTCAACTGTCGCAACAACCCTAGATGTACTATACACTGGGCCTTTTGTCGTTAAAATATTGGTTTTGAGAACCTGCAAGGCTGATTCAATCAACAAATTATTACTTTCAAAATTGAATGTTACCTTTAATTTCTTGTTCAGCTCTTCCAAATCTCATGTCCCTTTGCACACTTCTAGTTCTAGGTACCAATTCTTTGGAGTAGTGTCCATAGTATGCACAAATAAGTGATTCCATTCTATTTTTGGTATCTATATCCACTGCACAGTACACTTCATAACATGATCAAATAGATAACTTAATCCACCATACTTTGGCATGATTTTTCGATTCTTTGTTCCAAATCTGACTTGCAAAAACCTTTTGCATTAATTCCAATCTCTTATCCCATATTTGTGCGTAGCCCACCATCTCGCTAAATTCACTTTCAATGCAACCTCTAAGGCCAAGAGTATTTTCTAATATGGAATCTTCATTTCAAAGTCATTGATAAAAGACTATATATTTTTTAGTCCATTATGGCTTGGAGGTTTGACTATTTCAGTTCCAACCCATCTCAATGTGCAAGTAATTCGATCACACTTCCTGGACAACACTTCATGCATTCTTTGTTATCAATTCTCCAAATCCTCTTCTGAGTCTGACACACATGATATGATACTACTTCAAATAAGTACGCCTTCGTTTGCAGAATTGACATAATCATCCATCTACATAGTCATATTGTACAAATTATCAAGTTATTTTCTCTTTGCTGGTTCTACATACATCCTTCCTTCAGTCGGGTCTAATGGTGTGGTAACCTTTAAGTAATCTACTTCATATACTATCAGCATTTTCTTTAGTTCAATGATTTTTTATTATCAAATTACCAATCAAGTCCCAATAGTGATGGATATGGTGTATTACCATATACTATGTCAATCACTTCAAAGTCTTCTATACTGCACACTCCATCAATATTGATGATTACTCCTACCATCATTCTAATCGGAATGATCGTATGTTGGTTAGCTAATATCAATTGGATTGGTGACCAAATCAGCTTTGAATGGGCCATCATCTCACAACTATTTCTCTGGATAACATTTACATCCGACCCCAGATCCATAATTATATTGTCCATTTCATAAGCTCCTATCAATGCATTGATCTTGAGCTCCCTATTTTTTTGGCTTCTTACTGTGCACCTGGTTAACTGCTCTATGTGCAACAAGTTTCTCTTTTTCTTGGGCACAATGGTCAATCATTCCATGCAGACTATTCAAATAAGATTCATATTTCATTAATTCTAAACAAATTCTTAAGAAATATTTCAAAGTGATTACCTTTCCATATTTCTTTTTTGAATGGTCATAAACTAGAGGCATATCAAACACCGATGGTATATCATACAAGGGTGGTGCAGTTGAATTTGATGCTATCCAGTATGCTCATATTAATAATTTCCTTTCTTGTTGGTAGTTTTATTTCTCTTTCCTCGAATCAAACAATGGTAATGGATCTGTTGCTTTCCTTACCTACTAGTGAATTTTGTTCCCTTGATTCGTCGCATCTGCTCTAGTTCTTGTTCCTCTGAATGTAACTATTGCTATATTAGGTTTATCGTCACGTTCTTTTGACGCTATCATATATATGTTTTGGTTTTGGTTTTGGTGTTGTTTTTGGTTCCCTCTTACCTACAATTTTTCTATAAGTTGAGGAAACTCCTCCATAACATGGTCCAATGCTCTGCAGTATGTGCATGCCATGCATGGATTAGGGAAATCATGCACTAAATGTCCGGGCTGATTGCAATTATAACATTTTATAAGTTATCTTCCTCCTCTACCAAATCATCCTCATCCCCAACCTATGAATCCTCCTCTGCCTCCTTGATTATAACCTCCTCTAGGAGTACTAAACTGCGAGGCTCCTTTTGTTGCGGAATTTTATTCTTGGATTCTATAAGAATATTCAATGCATTCTCTCATTAGGTCCAAGCCATGAAAATCTTCATAGTCATGTCCTCCTGACTTACAAAAGTTGCATAACAAGTTCCTCGCGATGATATGATATTTTTGCATCAATGGATAGCTATGAGGGTGGTGACCCATCATCTTGCAAATTTCACACCATAACCCTAATGGATTTGGAGATCCTGTATTCAAGTATTGTTGGAATTTTGGACACTCATATTTATTATGGCCTTTTGTTTTATAGGTGATACACTAGACTCCCTCGTGATTTTATTTTCCTTTTGTAATTTCTTGTAGTCAAATAGTTAGTGCGGTCAACTGTGATTGGAATTGAGCCATCCCCGCATTATACTCTCCTATATGGGACACTTCCAATTTCATCACAATTTCTAGGGACTTCGACTGCATCACAATATTCTGTTGCATCAAATGGTTGTGCATATGTAGCATCAAAGTTTCAATAAACCATTCTTCATGTTTTTCATCAGGAATATAGAATGTTCATTGATCTTTCAATATCTTAAACCTTTGGTCAAAGTCTAATACTAATTTGTTAACTATATGCTTAATTTTCTTTAGCTCAATAATGTACTGCGACTGAGACTTAGGCTTCTGGAATTCTTTCAGCAAATCTTGTCTTACCTCTACCAATGATCTCA
>JASDQU011246696.1:0-10580 GCA_032191745.1 Picea mariana | reverse complement strand
ATTCTTCATATTGATATCGTATCACAAATAAACAAATGTTATTTTGGATCTTTTGAACTGGCCCCTTGGAAGAGTGGCATCCTTACAGTTGGATATACCCCCTCCATTGTGTTCTGTGTGATATTCTTTCCTGACAATACTAACTGATTTTGACTCGACGTACTACTTCCACTACTGACTATAATTGGAAAAAAATATGATCTTACCTCAGTTCTTGGTGATTCCCATAGGGTCGTGGTTTCGATGCAGATTCCTATCTAAGAGGGATCCTCTTCTACTGGACCGAGCTAACAAATATTTTATTTTGTGCGCAGACTCCCTTCGTTATGGAATGTTGCACCGATATCTCTTTCCTCGATCTCACTGTGTTACCCTTCTCTCTCAGTCATAGTCCTCTTTGTATTCAGTCTAAATCTCTTACCATTTCACAATATTTCAATCCTTTATTCGTTTCACACCCTTGTTTACTCGACATCCTCAGCCCATTCGTTCCTCATTTATTTTCTTCATATCTCTCTATGCTTAGATAATTCTCTGGTCAACCCCTAGTTCTTCTATGTGCATGAAGGTGATTAGCAATCAGGTTCCATCATCATAGTACTTTTGCCACAAAAAAAAATATTAATCCACATAGATATTGACTTGAGGTGACTTCCATGTGGTCCTTTTAAGAATTATCTTTTGGAAACACTGTATGACTAAGTACAATCTATGGGAAATTCAGTAACGTAACCTCCTAGAATATTGTCCAAGAAGTAATCAATGATGCATGATGTCTTATTACTTAATACATTTACTTGTCGAATCAATTCAGGAGTCCAATTCTTCAGAACCACAGTTTAATATCTTCCAACCTGTTCAATAAATATTTGTATCCACTCTACTAACACATTCAGGAAGTCAGTGAAGAAAATTTCATGCAAATATATAAAAACATACCTTTGTAACCATTCTTCTGTGTTGATCCTTGGATTATTATTTTTATCTACTCCAAAATAGATCTCTTTGTTATTCCACTATTCTCCAATCTCCTCATTATTAGGCCTTCACATCCCCCTCATTCACAGATCCTGGTCCCGACTACAAAACCATTTGTTGGTGCACAGTGGGAAGACTAATAAACCAACAAAACCCTTAGACGTTGAACCTTTCAACATCACCTTCAATCAAGTGAAGTCTCACTCAAGGAATCTAGAGGGGTTGCAGGAACCAAGTTTCTATAGGGACGAGGGGAAGTGAGGTATTCAACATGACCATTCATTTATTGTGTGCATTGTTTTCATTACTTAACCTTAACATTCAATATACCCTATGTGTGACGTTATCTCTCTTAATATTCATTTATTCATCATTAAATTAAGTGTGTTGAGTCATAATATCATATATCAATGACATAATTAGAATACTAAACATTCACCATCATTACACAATAGTAAATAGATCTATACTAACCATACATCACATTTGTTAGAAAAAAAACACACACAAGAAACACATCAAGACAGGAGGTTTTAACATGGTTCATGCTAATATGGGCTATATTCACAATGACTCGTGTCTTTTTCATTCATTCATAATCTCCATTACATTCATGCGCACTACGCTCATACATAAATATTTAGTAAATAACTAACCCTATCAAAGTCATTGTATGTTGCAATGCACACATACTTCTCTATTGATCTTCAAATCAACTCATTATTCATTTCTTGGCATTCATAACTCATCATTCTTCACTCTTACTTCCCACTCATCCCTCTCTCTCTCCTTGCCCACTTCTACCCAAAAAAACCATACTTATTTATATTATTCTATTAGGGATAAGCCTGTTACAACATGGTTACAAAGTGGAAAAACTGTCCCAAAACTTCCTAACTAACTCTCATTTCTTGCGCGCTAGCTCCTGATACTGCATTAACTTCTTTCAACAAGAATTGCTCCTTTGAAAAAATGTTGTGAGATATTCTTCTTACCCAAAATTGCCTACTCCCACACAAGGAAATGTAAGGGAAGGCATGACATGGAAAGACAAGGCATGACATGGAAAGGCAAGGCAAGGCATGGCATGGCAAGGCAAGGCAAGGAAAGGCAAGGCATGACATGGAAATTCAAGGAAAGGCAAGGTATGGCATGACAAGGCAAGACATGGCATGACATGGCATGGCAAGGAAAGGAAATGCAAGGCATGGAAAGGAAAGGAAATGCACGGCATGGGAAGGAAATGAAAGAAATGCAAGACAAGACATGGAAATTCAAGTTAATGCAAGGAATGAAATGGCAATGCAAGGAAAGGCATGGCAAGACAAGGCATGGAAATTAAAGTTAATGCAAGGAATGACATGGAAATGTAGGGCAGGGCATGGCAAGATAAGGCAAGTCAAGGAAAGGTATGGCATGGCATGGCAAGGTAAGGCATGGCAAGGAAAGGCAAGGAAATACAATGCAACAAAAGGAAATGCAAGGCGTGGCATGGAAAGGCAAATCATGGCATGAAAATGCAAGGCATGTCATGGAAATTATTGGCATGGCATGACATGGTAAGGAAAGGCATGACATGACATGTCAAGGTTTGGAAATGCAATACATGGCATGTCATAGCAAGGAAAGGCATGGCATGGCATGGAAAGGCAAGAATTAGAGGAAATTTTGGGCTAAAATGGGCCTTATAAGAAAACATATGGACAATAAGTTGGAAATTCAATAACCAATAGAATTTCAAAATATTGGTTCAACCATAATAGTTGTGTCGTAAATCTAACAATTAGAAAATCTTATTTGTCACATTTTCATTTGACAATAGTTAGCCACACATAAACCACACCTTGGATAAGATCTTACTAAGATTATCCTTGATATGATAAATATTCTTGAGACACAAAATATTTAATATTTTATAATATCACTACCTCTAAATATTAAAAAATGTTTGTATTCCCTTTGATATCATAAATATTCTTGAGACACTAAATACTTAATACTTTAAAATACCATGACCTCCACATATTAAAAAAAAGTTCGGTAGTAATTACTTCATAGTGGGTCATTTTGGAATATGAAAAATGTTTTATATTATTAATCTATTTAAGAGAATACATATTATTTTGATTAAAAAAAAACTCGTGTCTTTCAAAACAATGAGAATTGGAATATTGTAGATTTAAAATATAATTAAAATTAATTTTGAATTGGAATGAGTTAATAAGTGGATAAAGCCAACCTTTTGTCTAATATTTTTTCAATCAAAGTCATCATAAAATGTGCCAAAATGATTGGGGGAAAAGTACTATGACTTCTAACAAAATTCTTGCCCACTAATTAACTTTATCCTTTAATTAATAGATAAGAGATAAAAACAATATAACATTAAAAAATTTATAAAAAAAATACTAAAGTAAATTTATTTTTTTATCTCATTATTAAAATATAAAAAGGAAGATTCAATAAGATTGCAGTAAGTATATTTTCATTACAATTTAATAAATTGCAATAAATATATTATCATTATAATCTAATAAAAATGGAAAATATACATTACAAATTGAGTTTTAATAAAACATAAATAAATAGAAAATGGAAATATTAAATTAAATTTTAGTAAAGATTAAATTATATTATTAAATGTCAATTGGGTTTAGCCTAAGTGGTTTGTGTTGAGGGGTCTTTCCCCCCCACCTTGGTTCAATTCTTGCAAGTGACATGTTGAGCTCTTAAATTAGAAAGCTATCGAAAAAAGCTCGGCTTTATACACAAACAAATTCAAAAAATTAGAAGAAATTTATCTATTATGACCTATAGAATAACTAAATTTTGGTTATAGTTAAAAAAAATATTTTAATAAGACAAGACAAGTTTTTATTATGATTATACAAAAATGTTTCATTATTTCATTATAATCATTTTAGAATAACTAAAAGTTGATTATAGTTAAAAAAATATTTTAATTAGGTAAGTTTTTCTTATGATTATAAAAAATTGTTTCATTATCTAGTGACTATTTAGGTGCTAAAGCATATCACAGTTTATGGTTTACCATGCATGAAAGAGAATTGAAGATGGAGTTCTTCGAATGCCTGCAGATGGTTGTGCATTTAAGGAAATTGCTGCAAAAAGGCCATAATTTACAGACGAAGCTCGTAATGTTAGGCTTTCATTAGCAACTAACAGTGTTAATCCATTTGGAGAGTTTTGATCTGTTTACTCGGTGTGGCCAATTTTTGTTATCAACAATAAAATTCCTCCTTGGATGTCAATAAAGAGGTAGCATATAATGTTGACAATGATTGTTCCAGGTATTTGTTTACATTAAGTTTTCGAATGTAAATTTTTCATCTTTCTCTTTTTTGCATAATATTTTTTATTTATTTATCTAAGTATATATATATACCATGGTAGCAATTTCATGTAATTTCAAACAATTAGCTAAGTACCAAGTTAAATATATGAATGTGTATATCGAACCTCTTATCGAGGAGCTACTAAAGTTATCGGAGGGAATCACTATGTATGGCATATGTAAAATAATTGGGAAGAAGAGATTTCAATGTCGTGGAATAATTTTATGGACAATTCATGATGCCCCAAGACTAACACATTTTTGTGGTATGTAACGTTCCATATTGCACGCTTGAATAGTCTATAATTAATTGAATATATCATGCATGTTTTTTAAATAATCCTTTCGTATGTTAATAATTCACATTAATCCATCTATTGCAGGTATTCAAAAAAAGGGTAAATTTTCATGTCTAGTTTGTGGTCCTAAGATGAAATCTCGCCAGTCAAAAATTTTAGGAAAGGAGGTGTTTGATGAGTATAGACACTTCCTCTCTAAGAACCATAAGTATTGTACTACTGAAAAATAACTTTTCAATGGGAAACAAGAGACTAGACTAAAACCACAAAGAATGACACCTCACCTATGGAAGTTGGCATATGACAGAATTAATCCTTGAGGTATGCATTTTGTTTATGTATATTAAATGGAATCATGTTTTGAAATTTTATTTTAATTATACAATTTTTTTTACCACGTTTGATAAATAGTGTTTTGATTTTTTTTTTATGCTTCGTCAATGTCGTCATTGTGAAGGTTATTAATGAGGAATGAAATGTTATCCCACTCAATTCATGAGTTTTTGATGCAGGCACCACCTGCCTTAATACTGAGCTCTTCCCTCCCATAGAACTTTTACTAGTTCTATACCATTTTTTGCAAACTTAGAGCTTCATTGCACCTCAAAACTTCTTGTTCGGACCTCCAAACACTTCTATATTCCCAAACTCTTGAGTTTTCCCTGAACACTTTTTTTGTTTGGATTCGATGTTTCAGATGGGACTCACAATGTGCTTTTCCAAAACTACAAAAATGAACTCTCTGAACACCTCGTGCTTCCTGAACACCTTCCTCCCTAGTGTGTTCTTTTCGAGCTCCCGAAAACAGATATTCACTGTCCGTTCAATCTTCAAACACACAAGGACTGTCCATTCAGTCTGAACCTCTATGCCTCCCACTTATTCTTGAATTTATGTAATTCTTATAGAAATTATGTGAATCTCTAGCATCCACACGAAGTTGAATAAGGAATCATCTGTTTTATAAAAGATTTAGATATATTCACTGTGCATTCATGCAGTGTGACAACGCAAACACAGATTTAAAACATATAATCTGAGATTTCCTCAAACAGGAAGAGTATCGCATCAAATTTGTTCAATTCTCGATTTAACACAGTAAATAAACACACTAAATATTTCTATCCTTTATTCAATCCTACCAAAACTTGGAATACAATGAATTGATTTTTCTTTTTTTTTTATACAGAGAAGGTTTGCCACAACCAAATCTCTGTTATGCTCCAAGAAATGTAACAGTTTTGAGCCCTCCTACTACCAATTCTTCCAAGCCAACGTGATACCAAGCTATGCGAGCTATCAAAAAGCTTCTAAGAACTATTCTCAAAATCTCCCTATCAAATGAAACTAGCAGTGCTTAAATAAAATAAAATAATCTGTTTTAGATCCACACTTCAGGGATACAAACCAAATTCAAGTTCTGCATCTATCCTATGACTCAATTACCTGACTTCTAGAAATACTCAAAAAACCTAATCTATGTATTACACTTGGAAAGGATCGAATCCTTCTCCAATTATTCGGATTTTTCATTAAAACAAAAGATTACATGAGAAACTCTAGGTCTCTTCTAGAAGATTCCACTTGATTTTGTGAAGTCATAAGTGACCTTCACCCTTTGAGCCTATGCTCTTGCATCAGACTCCCTAGCTTGAAACTTTTCATGGGATCTTGTCGATGAGCTCCCTCCCTACTGTTTTTCTGTAGGATTGCAGCAGATACCCAAGAGATGATCCTGGGCAGTGTTCTCATTTTGAACATTCCCTTCAGCCATGTTTTCTAGCAGTATGTTTGCAATTGATCCTTTTGTTCTTCTAGCATGTATTCAAACTTATTTGAATGTTCAAGTTCCTCTTTCCTTTGACCTACAAACAAGTTTTCCATTGGTTCTTCTTCATTCACACATAAACAATTCAGCCTCTCTATCACAAAAAAAATTAGAAAACTCATTAGCATAATGATGTCTTCCATCCAATAATTCTCTACCTGAACTCTTTGGTCTTTCTCCCTATTGCTTGCCTCTATCACATCACTATCCTTAGTGATTTCTTTAACCATACACTTTCCATCACCTTTTCTATCTTCATATTGTGCTTCCTCCATCAATGCCATGCTTGCATTGGACATTTCTTGTTGGTCTATTTTTTCCTTCAACCAATCACTACACACCATGTTAGTCATTTCAACCTCATAATCATTTGCTTGTAAATTTACTGCTACCTTTGCTTTAGCTTTCCAATCGCTCACCATTCTTTTATCAGTCATCATCAACAACTGATTATTAACCTCTTCTTGCTTACCCTTGAATGGATGAAGACTATGTTTCTTCCCATTCATCTCAAAAGAATAGATATTTCTCTTGCCTTCATGCACTTCTTCCCTGTCAAACTGCCAAGGCCTACCCAATAAAACATGACAAGCATCCATCTCTATAACATCACATTTTACCTCATCCTGATAACTTCCAATCTAAAACTTTACCTGACATTGTTCCCTCACAAGAACTTGATGACCTTCCTGCAACCATGCAACCCTGTATGGTTCTAGATGTACTGTCTTCTTCAACTTCAATTTATCTACCATTTCTGTAGACACCAAATTATCAGTACTACCACTATCAATAATTAACTTGCAGCACTTACCTTCAACTTTGCAAACTATTTTGAACAAGCTCCTCCTTTGGGCTGACTCATCAATTACTTTCCTCATCAACAAGGCTTCACCTTGTTTAGGGTAATCCTCAACCACCTCTAATTCTTTTGGAGCTTCAGGTTCAACTTATATTAATTGTGCTCCTCTCTGTCTAACAACATTTTCTGGACAATCCCATGACATGTGACCCAGTTGTCCACATGTGTAACACCTCACTTGTCCACCTCTTCCTCTTGAAGCATTTCTTCCACCTCTGTTCTCATTATTTATGTCAGGATGCACTTGTTGATCTGAACTGCTAGCTTCATCCTTCTGCCGTTGTTCCTTTCCTCCAGAACTTCTTACCTTCATTCTCTGACTCTTCTTCCTCATCAGCTTCTCCTCGGCCTTCATATAAATCTGATATGCTTATTCAATATACTTTAGTGACAAAAAACTCAATTCATCTTGTATATCAAATGTTAAACCATTGGAATATCTAGATACCCTCTCAAGTGTGTCCTATATATGTCCAGATTTGATATTAACCTTGTAAAATTCCTCAGTATACTCCCTAACTTTCATTGACTGCTTCTTAAGATTTTTCATTTCCCTAACCAAAATCAAATTTTAATCCTTAGGAAGAAATTTACCTTTCAATTTAGCTGTCATTCTACTCCAACTATTTACCTTGGCTTTGTTCTTCAATATTCTCTCCTCTTGCACACCATCCCACCACAAGGATGCATGCCCTCTTAGTCTTGTGACAACAAATCTCACTTGCTTGTCCTCCTTCACTTCAACAAAGTCAAATTGCTTATTCATAGCATTGATCTAGTCAATTAGTTCCTCTGGATTCAATCTTCCACTATATAATGACACATCTGCTCTTGAGATAGAACCCGCACCAAACATGGACTTCAACATTCTTACCTCAGGGGTTTCTGCATTTGTCTCCTCCTCCTCTTCAGGTATCTCTTCATCACTTGTGTCTCCATTGTTCTCATGATGTTTGCCAGTTTCTAAGGCTTCCAGAATTTCTCTCAGAGTTCTTATTTCATCTCTCAATTCTGCATTAGCAACAGGTCTTCCTCGTCTGCCCCGACCTCTTCCAACTTTGACCGCCATTTCCTGACACAACAATTCACTACTCGACACAAATTTCCTGTCAATAATATCTATTTCTGAATTTGTTATCAATATAGGAGAAAATACTATCTTGCCTTTCATACAAGAAAATTACTCCAATTTCAAAAACTAACAATTTCACTGTATTCAAAAATAAAAGACTATTATGATTGTTTTTCTTTGATACCACTTGATGCAGGCACCACCTGCCTTAATACCGAGCTCTTCCCTCCCATAGAACTTTTACTAGTTCTATACCATTTTTCGTAGACTTAGAGCTTTAGTGCACCTCAAAACTTCTTGTTCAGACCTCCGAACACTTCTCTATTCCTGAACTCTTGAGTTTTCCCTGAACACTTCATTTGTTCAGATTCAACGTTTTGGATGGGACTCATAATGCACTTTTTCAAAACTGTGAACATGAACTCTCCGAACACCTCATGCTTCCCGAACACCTTCCTCTTGAATGTGTTCTTTCTGAGTTCCCAAACATAGATCTTCACCATCAGTTCAATCTTCAAACGCACAGGGACCGACCGTTCAGTCTGAACCTCTGTGCCTCCCACTTCTTCTAGAATTTCTATAATTTTTATAGAAATTCTATGAATCTCTATCATCCACACCAAGTTGAATAAGGAATCATTCGTTTTATAAAATATTTAGATATATTCACTGTGCGTTCATGTAGTGTGACAACACAAACATAGATTTAAAACATATAATCTGATATTTCCTCAAACAGGAAGAGTATCACATCAAATTTGTTCAATTCTCGATTTAACATAGTAAATAAACACACTAAATATTTCTATACTTTATTCAATCCCGCCAAAACTTGGAATACAATGAATTGATTTTTTTTTTTCCATACAGAGAAGGTTTGCCACAGCCAAATCTCTGTTCTTCTCCAAGAAACATAACAGTTTCGATCCCTCCTACCACCAATTCTTCCAATTCAATGAGCTACCAAGATATGCAAGCTATCAAAAATCTTCTACGAATTGTTCTCAAAAGCTCCCTATAAAATGAAACTAGCAGTGCTTAAATAAAATAAAAGAATTGGTTTCAGATCCACAATTTAGGGATACAAACCAAATTTTAATTCTGCATCTATCCTATGACTCAATTACCTGACTGCTATAAATACTCAACAAACCTAATCTATCTATTACACTTGGAAATGATCGAATCCTTCTCCAATTATTTAGATTTGTCATTAAAACAAAAGATTAAATGGGAGACTCTAGGTCTCTTCTAGAAGATTCCACTTGATTTTGTGAAGTCACAAGTGACCTTCACCCTTTGAGCCTATGCTCCTGCATCAGGTTGCCTTACTATGAGAAGCTAAAAATAGTTCATTTGTTTGATACAATGCATATCAGGAAGAATGTGACAAAAACATTATGGAGAATCATAGATGGCAGGAGGGATAAAGAAAAAATTGTCAAAATTTGTAATGACATTCAGGAAGCCAATCATGAAATGAAAAGTGTGATCTGATAAAATAGCGATGTAGAACAAAATAACCTTCCATGGTTATTAAGATATAAGCAAATAAATGGTGTAAAAGAGTTCATTCAAAGAATCAAATTTCCCACAGGGTTTTTTTCAAACATAAATAATATTTTAACGAAGAAAGGTGAATTTGGTTGGGTAAAAACACATGATTGGCATACCTTTATTAAGGTAATTGTAGTGACCCGGCTTAATTAAATACAAAATTAAAATTCAATTACATATAATTTCCTTACGTAAATTATACATTCACTTCAAAAGCATAAATATTCTGCATAAGTTAAAATCTATCTACAGCATGGAAATAACTCAACAAATCACATATAAATACCTGTTTCTGATGCTAATGCATGTCGATATGGCTTCCCCTTCCCTGCTGACTTGTTGCTGTCTTGCCTAGCCCGATGAACTGACCAACACTGCCCAAACCGACTATCCACCCAGCCAGCTAGGAGCAGCCTGTCCAGCTCCCTAGCTCCAGGAAACCGAAAGGAATCCTGGCCCCCATGCCTAAAACCCCGAGCAACCCGGTGCCCCCTACAATGATACTCATAGTCTGAAAACTCTCCCACAGAACTAGAAAGACCAAGCCATGAAACCAGTGCTCCCGTCCCCCTCCAAAATGCTTCCTCCTCAAAATCCCTAATCCTCCTCCCCCAAAAGAATGAATCTCT
>JASDQU011246695.1:7047-25841 GCA_032191745.1 Picea mariana | reverse complement strand
TTGGTATCATCACCAGACTGGTGCATTAGCCTTGATTCCTTGATTTAACTCCTCACTACTCTTTGTTCAGTCAGTTAACTGAAGACTAATTGACTAGTTAACTCAACTAGGTGGCAGTTCACTCCCGTAACTACCTGCAAGACTAGACTAGGTGGTAGTTCACTCTTGTAATTGATGGTGTGTGTCCAGATCACTCTAGAACACCCCTATGGAACATTGGTTCTCCTCCAGTGTGCAATCATTGAGTTATACAAAGTATATCATGTGTAAATTATTCATTATTCACAACGGTCAATCAAAATTCTTTCATTCTTTCTCTCCTTCTTCTTCTTTCTCCAATTCTCTCTGCAAATGTGTGTATTATTGTTTAGCTAGATATATTCTGTGAAGGTTCAACACATTTTTTTAATTATTTTCTTTTTGCAACAACTTAACCCATGATTAACTCCTAGTTACAACCACTTTGACTAGTCAACTTCCTCCAGGAGATTCTATAATAATTTGACTTCTTTGACCTTCTAGGGGCTTCTAGATAACTCATGAAGGTTCTCCAACTTCACTAAGTCATATCTCCTCAACTGTGAGGAACTATGTGATGTACCTATTGAGGGATCCAAAATCCCTTTAACTCAACAGCGGGAACTAAACCCGCCATGGAGGCCCAATTAAACTCTACAACATTTGATGATGGAATGGTTCTCCAGATATTTTGATCTGGCCAATTTATTGATGGGATTTACGTAGTGATTGAGATGATATATTCCTATGAAAGTTCCTCCTTCAGTTTAAACATTCTCGTTTTGTATTTTCTTTTATTAGATGGGTCTGATCGAAAGATGTGTGCTGGTATAAACCAGTTGGTAAAGGGGATTCTTAACTACTGAAGAAGGCTGAGCTTGGGATAACCCTTGTTCTCAAGAATGCAGACAAAGATATTCACACATGTGACAAGCCTAGTACTAATACACTAACTTGCTAGTATTTCAATTATTGACTGAGATACAATTATTGTAAGAAAACACGCATGCAATAAGATGATGGCAAGAAAAATAGTTTCCTTAGCTCTAGCATTAATCACACATTAACACAATGATTTTCGTTCATCATTAGAGACAAGAAATACAAAAAATATTGAAACAACTAACTTATCAATAGATTCAGAAACTCTTACTCATTACAACATCCATTAATGAAATAAATTTGGAAGTAATTCCTCCTCAATCCAATCACACAACACCTTCGATGAAAAATAAAAATGTGTCTCCGATCCTAAATAAGACTTCTCAATTAAGGTAGTTCAGAAATAGTTCTTTAAAATTCCAAAAACGAGGGCTTTTCCAAAACCATCGACCTTTGCTAAAAGGTCAATCCTCTTATTTATAATGAATCATTAACTAAAAATAGCTATTACAAGTGCAAGCTAAGTAAAACAAAATATCTCCACTTGGTGCTTTCATCTCTCTGTTCTTAAGAATCATCAAAAAATCTTACTGAAGTGGATGAATCTTCTCATAATCTGACCATTTGATGAAGAGTTCCTCGCATGTGTTGGCATATAGGAACCTGTGCTGGTCCATCGGGGCTAAAAGAATTTCTTTCACTTCTATTGCCTATGCTCTGTACTTGATTATTTTAACACTCAACCACTGCAAAAATGCTCGATCCTTAATCAGATTCTCCATGAATTGTTGTACTTGACCTGGTGCCATGCTCACCACCTTTGCTATCTTTGTTGACCATGCCGAATCTTTTTCTACATGTATCTTGAATATGCCATGCAGATCGACAAAGTCTTCGAGTGAGCCAAATTCTGGGAGGCCGTTGTATTTCATCTCCTTATTAATATTTTCCCAGCTCTTTTCAGACTTGGCCCACTTCTCCTGAATCTCCCGCTGAGGTTCCTGGGCTATTTTTACCTAGTATTCAACCGCTTTCCTGATCCGATCTATGGTTCTATCTCTTAGTACCTGAATACCATGCTCTTCGACATCTCGTCCCTTTTGAACTGCATTGATGTAATCTATCCTTTCTACTACTTGATGAGCTTTCTCATACCACCTTTCCATATCCTTGCAGGTCGCTAGTGCCATAAGGGTATCCTATTGGAAATCGGTTATACCTATGGTGAAAAGGTGTCATTCACTTGTGAATTTTGTATAAGCTTCCTGGAACTCACTTCTCAAGAACATTGTGGCCTGTGTTGAGTCTTGATAGTATTTTTCCAAATGGAGCATATGCTCCAACTCCTTTTCATCCCTCCTTTCTCTATCCAATGTGGCATCCGTAATGGCCATTCCTACACCGATAAGTTCAGATGTCTTGGTGTGTTCAGTGTTGAGAAACTTCTCCTCTGTCGTGATGAGAATCGAGCTATCTAGCGTGAGCCTTATCTTCTTATTGGTCCTCTTCATGATGGATTTTATTTTTCTATCATAGGTGATCACTTGTATGTCGTCGAACTCATCCACGGGTTCGGGGATTTGTTGTTCTCCCTAGGTTAGAGTATCCCCCAGGCTCCCGATTGTATGTATCTATTCCAAGATCAGTTCCTGAACTTCTTCCATATGTTTTGATGGCTCAACCTCCATTTGTTGTGCACTGGTTGGTGAGGTATCGAACGAAATTGAAAAGTCAAGGGTAGGTCTGGTACTTACTTGGTAATCGGTTGTCGATGTGTCGATTTCTTGTTGTGGAAATTCCTCTTTCTGGCCACCTGATCCCAACTCATCCCTTGATCTATCCATTGGGGTTCCCAACAAGTTGAGTAGTTCAGTTTCTAATACACTTTCATCCTCATGGTTTCTCTACAGAAGGTTTTGAATTGGAGCATCAGGACCTGGGGTATATGCTCTCTCAAGTTCCTTTTCCTCTGTAATCTGCACTGGAGTCACCAGGTAAACCTATGACCTCTCCTCATTGTCATAGATGGTTATTAAGTCAAACAAGGGGTTTGGTACACTTTTCCTACCTGGTGTCCTTGATATCTCAGGTTGGGTTGAAATTCCCCCTAGTGATTTGATCTGTGGTGATGGAACTTCAGGGTTTTTTGGCACGATGATTTATGGCTCTCCTCTTCTTGTGATTGGGTTATCATTTGGGATCCTCAACATATCTATGATATTTGGGTCATTCTGTAACTGATTAATGATCCTCTTCCCCCCTTCTAGTAAGAGAAATCATCTTCTTTATGCCTTTGTAGTCTCTACTGCTCAAACTTCTTCCCTAACTCTAAGGGCCTCTTGAGTCGATTGCTCTATTGTCTCCACATGCTCATCCATGCTCATATCCTTGAAACTGGTCATGTCTAGGTTGGCCATCCTTTTTACTACCTCCTCCTAGTCCTGAGCACATTTCATGAAAATTTCATCCTCAAATATTTCATGCGCGTATGGCCAACATGATGATACCTGTGAAGCATGTTGAGGGACCAGGCCTTTAGGATCGTTCTTGCAAAATCGACCTATCGGGAACCTAAATTTTAGCTGGCTCATCCCTTCTTATTTGTCTTGAGAAGTTTCTTTTACCAAATAAAACCCCACATGGAAGCCGTAGGGTATGAAAGCCCGCTTCTTGTATTTGACTAGCATGGTGTTATAGCTTTGCAAGATAGTCTGATAGCATATTTCTCCCACAATGCACCAGTATGGGACATTAGCAGAGAGTAGATGTGGTGCTTCAGTGGCCCCAAACACCCTAATATAGGTTGTGTACTTATCTAAATACCAATGGCCTACCTTCGCTACCATTTTCTTGGATGTTGTAGATAGTCTCAGGCATTCCTTTTTAAATACAATGAAATAAATACGAGTGATGAATTCATCTCAAATGAGTGCATAGGATTTTTTATACCTGTTCTCCCATAGTATGTTAAAGTAAACATGAACAGGAGCTCTATAACATGCCAGGTCAAATTCATGCCAGCGAAGACATTTCTCGCATAGATAACATCGAGCAGGTACGAAGCCATGTGGAAAGTAGGTGCTTCCCCTTCTTTCGGCATTTGATCCTGTTGTACATAGATGCTCAATTGCTTGGAAATTATTGCTCCCCATTTGAAGCTGCTTCCGTAGATCACCACTCTGTATGCCAAGGGCATCCATGCTTCTGAAAACTTGGAGTAGTCCTTCTCTCCATAGAGTCAGAAGATGAGAGCCATCAAGTAGATGTATGGCTCCCTCAAGTTAAATGTCCCATACCAGGCATTGCTCTGGTTTGTAAACTTCTTGTCCTCCTTCCACCATGAGGCCATCAACTGGCTAGAGTTGTGGAATTCATAGAGCTTCACCACGAAGTTTGTGTTTAGCTGCTCCTCTAGGTCTCTACATTTGTAGTACTTATGGAATTCTGTCAGGAGGGAAAATCTGACACACCTGCCATTCTCATCATTGATCAAGAATTTATGCACGTCTGTATGGTATATTAGCCACTTCAAAACCTCTATGCATGGAAAAACCAAGGTTTTGTAGGCTACCATGTGCAAGTATGACTATCAGATATTCAGAAACACTTGGTCATCAAGCACCCTTACATCGGGGTTTCTATGTGGGATACATTTTGGGTACTCCTCCTGACTGATTATGTTGAATAGGTATCCCCACTGTGGGAGCATTACTTTGGATCCAGTGCTTTATTTTGTATCTCTGAAGACTAGAGGTTGGAATAAATATTTCTTCGTTGAGGTTTTTATGACCGTCTCTTCCATTGGAGCGTACTCCAACTACTTCATAGTACTAGGAGAAGAACCTTCACCTATTTATGCTTCCTTTAGCTTAGGTGCTCTCATTGAGCGTTTGGTGGTTGGATTTCTTGGAGGCATTTTCCCTACAACTAGAACATAGTTAGAGACTGTGCAAGAAATTAGATGCATATATAGCAAATAATGACCGCCGAATTAACAAAATTGAACACATACCTCTGCTGCTTGTTTAACTTGGTTTTGATAATCTCAGAATCAACACAGTCTCGAGACGTTTTCTTTGCTTCTTCAGATGCTCTGGAATTCAAACTTGTGCGCATAATGAAATTGTTCAAATTCGTTCTAGAGATTTAAACAGGGATGAACTTACCTTGTCGCATCAACCATTCAATTCAGGTTATGAGTGTATTTCTATAAAATCTTCCAGATCTTTAAATACATTTAAAATTAAAATCAATCGTAGATTGACGACACGGGCGCAGGTTGTAACGTGCCTTATCGGTGATTTCAAATTGTTGTTGTTCAATCAGCGCACAGGGTAGAAACAAATGCGAGATGAAACATTAACTAGTCTATTAAATGCCAGAATCTAATCGTATCTCGTGCCCAAAACATCCCATCATTTTGCTAGTCTGGCTAGTCAGTCGGGGGTTGGGGTTTCACTTTGAACATTTTTCATTGATATCTCCTTGCAAAAGCTCCAATGCTGAACGATATTTCCATATAGATATGACATGGAAAGGATGACTTGGAGGTGTGACTAGCACATAGGAAAACTTAATATGACTCAAGGTGAAACTAGGTCGTACGACACCCTTATGCGATAAAGACATGTGGCACTCGAGACCAGCATCTTCGTCTACCCATGTTATTCAGAATCATGACTTTTCTTAAGCTAAACGTTCTAAGACTTGATCATATCTTACCGATGCTGAAACGTATCAAGGATCAGTAATCGACGATAAACCTACCCAAGTGCTCCCAGATTGACTCTCTCGTAAGTTTACCGATGCCAAAAGTGTCTTAGGGGTCGACGATCGACGATATTTTTATCGCAGAAAAATATCGATTGTTTTAACCCTTCTAGATTTCCCCGAGCCTGAGAAAGTGCATTGGTCATCGGATTTCAATGGTTTTTTAAGTATTTTGTCAATTTCTATCCCTCCCGTACTTTGCTGATGTCGATGGGGATTGTCTATATCTTGAATATTCATGGCGAATAACTCACACAAACCAACTCCGCCTTCTACTGATGTCGATGTTGCATCAACGATTGATGATTAGTGTAAATGTGTGGCCACTTTACCTACTTGAATTTTGCTGACGACGAACACAAGTGCGTTAGTTGCAATGTTAGCTTTAGATTCTTAGTTAGGATGCCAAGTTATTTTAGACACAAGGTTTCATTTAACAAGTTCAAACAAATCCGACTTGATTGATAATAGTCATGAAAATAAAACAAAATAAACCATCCCCCCAAAGTGAACTCAATTTAGATAGTAAAAGAAAACAAGTGATACCCAAAAAGTGATAGAATTTCATAAGGATTTTAGGGTGTGCTGAGTGCTCAATAGTACCATATACCACCAGAAATGGAACAACATGTATTATCCATCTAGAATAGTCTCACCTACAAATTGATTGATCTCTGTTATAGTATTCCTTAACCAAACTTGAGTTCCTTAACCACACTGCTAGGACTACTCAACCACCTAATCATTTGGACTTGAAAAGTGTCTTCCCGTGAGGGATTGCACCATAAGGGGACCACTTTGACAAATTTATCCAAGAGTGTCTTCCTGTGAGGGCTTTCAGCACAAAGGGACCACTTTGGAGTTCATCCATTTTGTTCTTCCTATCAACCATGACATGAAATCAATGATACAACTTCCTTTGATATCAACCTTGACATCAATGACAACAAATCACTATGACACCACTTGACATCAATCCTTTTACATCAATGACAACATAATCCAAAAATCAATAAAATCAATGTTACAACCTCCTTTGATATCAACCTTGACATCAATGACAACACATCACTATCAAACCACTTGACATCAACCATTTGACATCAAATTATCCTTTGACATCAACGAAAACATAGTACAACAATCTCCCCCTTTGGAATTGATGGCAACAACAACATTGATGTCAACACCAATCATTGATGGAAATGATGATGTCAACACTTAGACATGGCAATGCTCATGCCTCTTCTCTGATCATTGCTCCTCATCAATGTTCATCACTCCTCATTAATGTTTCTATGTCTCCCCCTTTGACATCAATGACAAAGGGTATATCTCTTTGGGGCTGCTCCCCATGACTGAATTTTCCTTGAGGCTTCTCTCCATGCATCTGATGAATATCTCCCCCTTTGACAAAGGATATCACTCTGATGCAATGTTGTTGGCATGGCTACCAATTCTCCCTCTATGATCATCTCTATCGTCTCTCCTCCTGGAATCATACTTCTATAACCAATCATGGGAAAAATAATAACTCTCCCTGTGGGTATGTCTCCCCCTATCTTCTCTACAAGATGTTGGGTAATCGCTGTGAACAATATGATACCACTATAATATGCTTCTGCTGCAGATGTTGATTCTCAACAATACTACACCATGATATGTTGTTCCTTTGATGATCCTTGGACCTGTCCATGCATCATACAATTATCCATCAATATGTACCTCAATCATCAACCAGTGCATCAACCATACACCAAACCTGTACCACCACAAGTGCATCAACTATGCACAACACAACCTATCTCATCAATCTCATCAACCAAATCAGATCTATTCACCAAGATCAATTACCAAGACAACTCTCAACCATATGAAAAATATCACCAATATGGGCATCAACCAAGACTACTTCACAAACATCAACATGTACCGCAATCAAGATGTGCTTTTAGAAGTATATCCATACATATATGCCACATCATCCATGTGCCAAATATAAAGTGCCTCTAACAACGTACCAAGTATGTACCAATCATGCTTTAACTATAGATCAAGCTATTATTTCATCAAGATGTACCATCATCACCATAACATGTGCCAACCATGCACATCAACCATATACCATACATCATATACCATGAAATGTATCTCAAACATATACTAAATATATATGCCAATGTATCCAAGATATGAACTAAAAATGTGTCTCAACAAGTAGGACTCAATCAACATACACCATATTTTCCAACTCATCAACTAAGTGTCTCAATCATGTACCCAACATGCACATCATCCAAATGTTAAGATATTCAACAAGTAAGCCTCCAAAAATACATCACACCATCATAAACCATTACATCAAACCATGTTCCAAAACTTCACCAACAATATGTCCCAATATATATCTTCAAGCATGAACTAACCATATACCAAGATTACCAAACAAATTATTCTCACAATACATCTCAAGATATATTAATAGAGGTCACATATGTACCATCCATGTACTACAATAGATCTACCTCAAAAACATTCACTACAACAAGTATAATGCAACAATAATACCTCTATACATGTCCCAAGAATATGCCTCAATAGATCAATGATGTATCTTTATCTAGTATCACATTACCCATGATATACCTCATAAATAAAGTGCCATAATCTTATTGATAAATACCTAACATAACCAACATTGTACATTAACATAAATGCCTCAATCCACACACTAGAGTTTGCACCATGCATCCAATATAGGCCTCAAGAACATGTTCCAAAACTCAACCATATATCATCACCATACATTCATCAAACACACATACAAGTAAACCTTTATTCATGAAAACCTGAAACATACCATATCAGACCCTGCATAAACTATGTTGTATCATCAAACCATGCTGCAACTCATTTGTACACCCTTTTTCAAAGATTTACCTCATGTACATAGATTTTATTCATACATATCGCATATGTACATGACCTTTCTATAAGTCACCTCATGTATGTACATGTTGGAAGTAGGCTGAGTAAAAAAGAAAGGCTATTTTGGGAAGAAAGGCATGCATGAGGAAAGTGACAACTGGAAGGAAGAGAAGCATGCGCACATGCATGGAAGACCTAATGACGTTTGGGTTAGGGTTTTTGTAATACATGATAATGGTTGATGAGACAATATTGGATATAAATAGATACCTAGGATGTCTAGAAAAGGGGGAGAGTAGTTGTGGTTCATTTTAAGGAAGATTCCTGTGTTGGTAGAGCATTACTCGCATGAGAAGGAGTAACTAGTTTGTAATACTCTGTCATACGACCCAATTTTGTAAGCTATTGAGATGTAGAGGTTCCAAAGGGTAGATATTGAGGGTTAGATCACAGGTTGAGGAGGCTGGTGTGGTCTAGTCCACCTCATAATAGATCTTGACCTGACTAAGAATGAGTTGTAAAGTGTGCAGTGCTGTAGTTTTGGAACTACCATAATAAAAGAGCTTGACAGCTAGATCTTTGTGGATGTAGCCCAGGAGGGGGTGAACCACAGTAAAACTTGTGTTATGTGATTGAATGCCTGTATTTTTCTTACTGTCTATGAGTGGATGTTAGAATGATGTATGAATGAATTAATGAATCTGATTATGTTACATGCATGAATGAGAATTCTTGTATATTGCTTTAATAATTAAATATAACTCTCAGGGCGTACTTCACATATCTCCATTCAGTCATGGACTGCAAGCACTTGAGTATTGTATTCACCCATTAAGAATATCTCAGGTGAGACTGTGCAGTGCACCCTGTGTACTGTGTTTCCTTTTGGTTTACCAAGAGGGCCGATAGTTTTGGAGGCTTTGTTGGACCCCTAGTAGACCTGAACCTGGTTCAATCATGTTAAAGGTATACATCAAATATAAGAAACCAACAAATGGTTCTATTGCCAATTGGAACAACATAGGATTTAGTAGATGGGATCTATTAAAGATCTGCTAAAAGAAGGTAAGATCTGCAGAAGGTGAGTCAAAAGAATACCAAATCGGATGACAAGAAGGTGAGTAGAATGCACTGCTAGAAGGGGATATTGAGACCATGGAATCCCACAAAAGTAGAGATCGAAAGATGGCTAAAGACAAAGGAGCTAGAGTTTGTGCAGAAAGATAACAAAAACCCTAGAGTAACACCATGCCAATATCTTGAGAAGTATGTGTTTACTGATCTACATGAAGTCTTTTTATGTGATTTTCCACACTTATTGCAGGAGTGTATATTGAGGTTGAAATACAACCATGCAACCAAATGGATCCAACAGCTAGAGTGGACCTCAGTTTAGATTGATCAGTTACAGTAGGTGAATAAAAAATTCACCTGTGCAATAGATTTTTGGCTTGACAGTATTATAGCAGGCTTTATAACAGAATTTGCAGTAGAAACATCGAAGTCATACAATGCATCAAACTAAGAGTTTCTACATGGGCCTCGAGGAAGGTATATTAGATCGTTGTATACTTCTATTAAGATATTTCTATATAGCAAAGGTGTAATGACAATGGAGTCCGACAACTAAACTTCCCTGCGTGCATGGGGGAAGGGGGGAAGCACTGACAAAAAAAGGAGAAATGGAAGGAGAAGTGGATAAGGGAAAAAAGGAGGAAGCCCTGGACCCAATCATGATGGATGAAAAACAGATCAAGCGGATCATGGTGATAGATGGAAATACACACAGTGGAGTACCCTACCAATACAAGGTGAACACAAAGAAGAGATCCATAGCCATGAGGGAGGGCTTGAAAGTGATGAAGAGGAGGGAGAGGATCTTTGGGCTATGGAGAAGATTGAGGAAATCCTGTGTGCAACATATGAGAGGAAGATGAGAGGTCCAAGAGCGGGAATTGAAGGCAACAATCCTATCCATATTAATGTCAGTGTGGAACCCATAAACCCATGTGCGAATGACACACCAAAAAGCACACCACCATTTAGACAACTAAATTTTGAGAGAAGGAAGATAGCAGGAAGTTCATCTACACAAGGCACAACAACTGGGGGAGTCAGTTCAGGAAGAATTAGTTAAGTATCTACACTGCGTGAAGGTTGTAGTTCAACATTTAGGATGGCAGGACATGATCCCACCATCAGGTTACCAGAATTCAAAGGAGAAGCATCGGAGGACCCGAAGAAGCACTTGTTTATCTGTGAGAAGATCTGGGAAGCAAAACATATCACAGACAAGGACACTAAACTTGCACAACTAGCAATTACACTAAGGGATCGCGCACGGGATTGGTATATGAGTTTAGCCACAAAAAATCCTCGAGGGACAACCAAAACAATTGAGGATATCAAGAAGTTACTAATAAACGAGTTTCATAAGCCAATTTCATAGGACCAACACATGAACGAGATGATAGATATTAGACAGAAACCAAGAGAATCTGTATGGCAGATTGACTAGAGATTCAAGCGGCTAAAAGGAAAGTTGAAATATCTCATGACAGATATGCAACACAGAGACATGTTCATCAATTCACTACTACCACACTTGAAATATCCATTGCGACAAAAAAATTTACAGACATAGGTAGAGGCTCTGCAGGCAGCCCTGCAACTAGAAGAAAACAAATATTAGAATACTGATCCAACCATCGGAGAGCTGAATGAGGATATGAATAACTTAACGTTCCAACTAAACTAGAACAAAATTAAGGACAAACGAGAAGTTATTTGGTGTACCACATGCAGTACAGAAGGACACCATAAGAAAGAATGTCCAACATTCGCACAGTACATGTCCTTTCAATCTTGTGGCGGCATGTCTGACCTTCTTGTCATCTTCGATATCTTCATAGTCGAAGTAAGTGTCAAGAGCTCTAATCCAATCTAGTATCTCTTCCGCATCCAGACTCCCTTCATAAGCTGGAATGTCCATTTTTGTTTTCAAACTCATTCGAGCGATATCCTTAATTAAACACTCATTGGATGCATCTTCTACTGGGATTTCTTCTTCTTCATGTCTAGCATCACCTTCCTCCTCGGATTCACTGATATCTCCTGCATCAACGTTTCTCCTTTGTGATGTCTCCATGTCCTCCATTTTGGCACGAAGATTTCACACTTCTCTCTCCATATCTGAATTCTATCCTTGCCTACCTCTGTCTCTGGACATTTCCCTTTCCTCCTCTGGATCGGGTGATTGTCTACTTCTTCTCCTTGGCGGCATGGTGAATTCTCCTTTTCCTCTGCTATAGAAAGGAAAGAAACTTTTCTATGCTCTGATACCACTTGACGTGTGTATCAGAGTGTTGTCTTATCTCCTCCTGCCTCTCTTGCCTGAAATATACAGACAAGTAATAATCTTTGATACCACTTGACGTAGGCGCACTCCAAACCACGGGCACATCCGCTCACAGGACCTTCTTCTTCTCGGCCCAAAGAACTCGAAGGTTCTTCTATTTCCCTATTGGGAAATCTTCACCCACAACAATCTTCCCCCGAGGTCTCCCCTTCACCACCGGGATATCAGCTAAATCTCGCTATCTCACGAGTTTGTGACTCAAGCCTCCAACTTTTTCTTTCAAATCTTGCGATACCTAATCTAGCTTTACGGATATAGCTCCTTCCACATGCAACCGTGGGCTAGGCTTAATGTTAGCGCTTCTCGCGACCTTGAAATCTTGCGACCTCGCAACCTCACGACCTCATCGGTTGAACCGTCGAGTTTTCACCCTCCTAGTCCATGAGTCCTTGAGATGCACGGTCCCACCTTATGCTCTTCTACGGGTTCGTNCGTGTCTCGGCGTCCACACGAGTCTCTCTCCTCAGCACTTTGTGATTCGGCGTCCCTTTGTGCCACTATACTCCACTCATGCCATGCTATGGCCCACACTGCTCTCCAATTGTCATGATATCGCTATCTCGCAACCTCGCGATACCTGCGTCCAAATTCTCGGCCCTTTTCTTGCAAGGTTCCGAGACACGATCCCTCGCTCAGATCCAACGGTCCTCCTGTGTTCCGGATCCAATGATTGTCCTTCACTCACCACCTCGTGACCTCACAACTTGGAGTACCGAATGTTCGGTCTCTCAACCTATGAACTCCCGAGTTCATGAGATCCCTCGATCTCTCGCCACCTGTCCTCCTCAGATGGATGGCTACGATCCTCTCGCTCCTTCATCGCCTCGCATCCTCGCGCCTCGCAACTTTGCACACCCAATACTTGGGGTTTTACCCTGCGAACTCCCGAGTTCGTGAGATCACCGATCTCTGCCACCTGTCCTCTTTAGATGGACGGCTTTTATCCTTCTCGCCACTTCAAACCCTTCAGAATATTCTCTCCGTAACCTCCTTGCACCTCAGCAATATCTAACGATCCTCGAAACTTCACGAAATCTCTTGAGAAGATTTCAACCGCCCGTTCTTCCTTATGTAATCCATGAGATGAAAAAGGGTATCTCTCCACGAGATTCCTTCGCCACTTTGCCAATCTGCGACGTTTCTCCTCGACTTCAAGTCACACTTGTCTACGCTAAATCTTTAGTGACTCAGAGGTCTATCTCTCATGAGCTTTGCCAAATTACTTTAACCTCAACGAGGTCCTTTGCACGCACTCCTTGCGGCAAGTTTGTGAACACTTCAACTGTTCGAGCTTTCTTGACTCTGTGTATACCCGTAGCAGTAGTCCTTCAACACTTCTACTCAGTTTCACGACTAAGGCTTCCTCCTTAGCCTACGCACTCCTTGCATGGCCTTAGCAACCTGTTTCGCTTCTGAGCGAATTGAGAACAAGAGTTTAACTCCCGAGCCTTTTGTCAACGCACTCCTTACAGACGACTTCAACTTCACTCCTTGCAGGAATCCTTGCTCCAAAGAGAAAACAATTGTAACTCACCTCACTTCTCAGATTTCGATCTTAACACATGAAATCATACACACAACATGATAGAAAATGCATAACAGGAAGAAATACTCATAAGAAGAGCATTCAACACACATACACAGGGAATAACCCAACACCCATGAATCTGAATCAACTTCTTCTATTAATTCAAGATCTGTACATGGATGTCTCCCACAATCCTCTGCTATTCTCCTATGCTCTCTAGATTCTTCTTCTATCTCTTCCTAAACTGATAAAATGATACAATAAATACAATGAGGGTGTCTATATCCCGGTTTTCCCTCTTTCTTCTAGAATTGTCTAATCTAAGAATTCAATTCTATCTACCTGCAACTACTACTATAAATGCCTCTGTCTATCTCAGACGAGAGCATATGGCTCGAGGTATGATTACATTTTTACCAAGGCGCTTTCCTTAAATGATCTCATTTAAGTTTGGCGCGTCAACTTCACGAGAGAATTAAAAATTCAAAAACTTGTGTTGGATGTCTTCCAGCTGTCTTCTGCTTCCACGTTGGTTTTTCTTGTCGTGAGGGATGCTCCTGCATTAAAGAGGATAGAAGCTGAATCATACTAAGGTTTTCTCTTTGAGTTTATGTTGAGATAGTTCAGTTTTCATTCATTCATTTATTCATTACAAGCCTAATTCTCTTTTATGATAGTAGGGTCTTATTGTAGACAACAATATTCAGGGTTGAATCATATCATTCAAACACTTTTTTTCAAAGGTGTTGATCTATCTTTGATAGTCTGTGTAGACTTGTCTATTTGTGAATTAGTTTTCATGACTGACAAATTCTATTGTGCAGAGTCAAGTGGGAATCAATCTGTGGCAATATGATCCAACTTTTAGAGTTTAGTTTTGGTTTTTTGTCAGAGGTCCTTTTGTATGTTCCATCAAGGATGTCTAAGTTTGACTTTGGTCCAAAATTTCTGCATGAGATTTTGTAAAGAAAATAACTCTTTGGTGAATTTGAATGAAATAAGGGATTTGTTTATGTCTCATCTCTCTTGATTATCATCTTGGTGACTTTTCTTCTATCTTTACATTTATTTCAACAACTGATATGTTCAGAAAATTACATAAAAATTGAATTTCCAGCAAGCTTTTTGTTGATAAAAGACTATCCTAAGCACTTGTAATTAATACGTGTGAGTTAGGATGTTATTTTTGTTGGCTATAAACATAGGGTGATATTCCAATCTATTTTTCTTTAGCCAAGAAGAATCTGAAAATGCTTGAGTATGATCATTTCATATCTTTTCCTCAACACCGCACAAATGGGATGGAGCAGAAGGTGGTAGTAGCCTACGATAAAATCCCAAAGAATGCGTAGATGACCGAAATTACAATAATAGAGAAGATTGAACATATTGTGCAGACAATCGATCAATACCAACAGGATATCAAGCATCTCTGGGAGACACCTACTACTCCACTAGAGGTGAAGGAGCAAAGAAAATAGGAGGCAACAACGCAGCTAAAAGAGATAGAGTGACAAGTCCACATAGCGATCAACTTGTTCAAGAAAGTAGCACAACTCTAGATGAAGTTGGAAGACAGTCAAAAAGTCCAACAGTGGGACCAGGAAGGAGAAATGATAAGTGCAACTATATAGGACCTCAAGTAGATGAAGAAGACAATGCCAATCATGGAGTGTGTCAAAGGAGCACAAGACATGAAGAAACTGCAGGCATAGCTCATAATTGTGCAGACAAAGAAAAAGGAGTGCTAGGCTCAAATGGAACCAATCCAGAAGTGAGAAGAAGAGGTCATTGCACATGTAGAGGAAGCCAAAACATATATGGCACAAACCCAAGAAGAATGTGCAAGGATGGTCAACGACAAGATTGCAATGCATATATTGGACGCACTCAAGGAGAAGATCGTGCAGGCCCAAATGCAAGCAACAAAGCTCATGGAGAAGTTACAAGCGATCCTGAGGGAGATCAATGAGGCACACAAGGGTTAGGTGGCTTCGGATGATCCACATGTCAGTGTTGGGGGCCCGTTGGAAGTAGGTTGGGTCAGAAAGAAAGGTTGTTTTGGGAAGAAAGGAATGCATAAGGAAAGCGACAGCTGGAAGGAAGATAAGCACACTTGCATGCATGTAAGACCTAACAATGTTAGGGTTAGGGTTTTTGTAATACGTGGTAATGGTTGATGAGCCAGTAATGAATATAAATAGATACCTAGGAGGTCTAGAAAAAGGGTAGAGTAGTTGTGGTTCATTGTTAAGGAAGAGACATGTGTTGATAGAGTGTTTCTCACATGAGAAGGAGTAACTAGTTTGTAATACTTTGTCATACAACCCAATTTTGTAAGATGTTTAGATGTAAAGGGTCTGAAGGGTAGATATTGAGGGTTAGATCACAAGCTGAGGAGCCTGGTGTGATCTAGTCCACCTCATAGTAGATCTTGACCCGACTAAGAATGAGTTGTAAAGCGTGCGGCGTTGTAGTTTTGGAACTACCATAATAGAATATCTTGAGAGCTATATCTTTGTGGACGTAGCCCAGGAGGGGGTGAACCATGGTAAAACCTGTGTTATGTGATTGAATGCTTGTATCTCTCTTACTTTCTATAAGTGGATGTTACAATGATGTATGAATGAATTAATGAATCTGATTACGTTACATGCATGAATGAGAATGCCTGTATATTTCTTTAATAATTAAATAGAACTCTCAGCACGTAATTCACAGATATCCATTCAGTCCTGGACTACAAGAACTTGAGTATTTTAGTCACCTATTAATACTATCTCGGGTGAGACTGCGAAGTGCACCCTGTGTACTGTGTTGCCTTCTGGTTTATCAGGAGGGCCGATAGTTTTAGAGACTTTGTTGGACCCCTAGTAGACCTGAACCTAGGTCAATCGTGTTAAAGGTATAACATAGAGATAAGAAACCAACAGTATGTGAATATTCCCACAGGAGCCCATGTATACCTCAAAAAATATTAATCTTGCCTCATTCTTTATGCCTTCATTCATGTCTAGTTGTTTAGTCTTCTTCATCTACTTCTGAGAGTGTCCTGGATTCTCAGTACTTGCACTCTGAGCTTTCATCCTTTCAACATTGTCTTTATTCCATGCTCTTCTTTCCATATCATATGAATAATTCCTCATTGACTGTCTCCTTGAATTCCAACAATCCTAGGATTTTTGGCCAAACCCACTACAACTGTAACATCTCATGGTGTGACAATGTGCAGTAATGTGTCCCACAAAATTACATCTCCAACATCTTAATATGTTGTTGAATCTTCCAACATATTTCCTTGCATAATGTTTGCAATCCAAAGCTTTGTGACCATATTCATTACATGAGAAATAGTAACCATTGAAAACATTTCCATACATTTTCTTTTGTGTCAACCTTGAAGGTATCTCTCTCCTGAATTTTCTTTGAGGCATAGGGATGACTTTTTGGTGTCTTCCTTGATCTGTTCTTCTGAAGGTTTCCTTTCTTTGTGCAACTTGGCTTTCACCCTTTGAGAATGAAGGACCTACATCATGCTTCTTAGAAGTGCTACTTGATCTCGATAATGAGCTCTACTTTACATTAATTGTTAAGATACACAATGTCTTGTACATAGGTCTATGATGTGAGTGATTTTTGTTTTTGCAGGTGGGTTAATTCAGTTCAATGATTATCATGTTTGGTACTTGATTTTCATATCATTAGGATCCCCTTGGCCCTTATCATAGGAACACCCATGGTGAGACCAAAAGGTTACATATGTTAGTTCACTAGCTATGTTGTCATTTGTCACATTAAATTAAGCATTAACAAAAACATGCATGTACATAAAAACATGAATTTCCAATCACATCATTTGAATTCATAAGTAAGGGATGAACCATATGCATATAAAATACATAGCTAGTTCATCATGTCCAAAAATCTAAAAAAATATTATAAAATTACAAAATCAAACACATGGTCCCATTCTTACCTAGTCCATACAAAATGGAATTGTGTCAGTGGAATATCTCACAATCCATCTCAGAAGTATTGAAGATTAAAACATTTTCACCAGAGGTAAGAATTTTCCAAAAGCAAATGTGAAAATGAGCACTATTTTTCGATGAATAGACCAATTTTGGGCCTTTTCACGATCTGAAATGGTCATTTTTATGCCTGCACTGAAATTATGTCTTTCATTACTTTTGATTCATGTGATACTTTTTTTATGATATTCCACTCTGTAATTTAACCTATGTTCTAGTGTTTCTAGATCATTTTTACAAGATGCGTTGATGATCCTTTTGGCACTTCTTATAGTGACATTCACTAAACCATGATGTATGTGTCATTAATTGTCATATAGAGATAGGTTCTCCTCTGCAATACCATATTTAATTGTTAACCATCACTTTTTCCATCATTTTTCCTTAGGTTTGATATTTCTAGGTTGTGACGTTATCCTTTCTCTTTATTACACGTCATAACTTGTAAGGTAATGCCTACCCTTCATGGGAACCCCAGTTAGCATTCCCTTTTCCATTTGACATCCATGTTCCAATAATCTATAGGCCCGGGAAACCTTATTTAGACCCACCATGACTAAAAGTTTAGACCTCATTCTTCTCTCTTAATATTGTTTTGGCCATGTCTCGAAGGGGTTCTCATCATTATTTATGTTTCTCTGCGATTGCATATTGTTATTGTTGCTAATGTCATTGTGTGTACTACTACATTGTTGTTTTATTTGATCCCACTTACCTCCACTATATTCACTCTTGACCTCTTTTCATTTGCATTGATTTTCCTCTATCTTGTGATGCTTACCCTTGGAGAAAACCACAATCAATGGACAATACATTCCTAGTACATTTTCTTCATTTTATTTGCATAGGTTTGTTCTATTGGAAGATTGGTTGTTGTCATTAATGTCAACCCTAGTCATTGGTTTTGGACCCCAAGATTGATGAATGTATTTTGACATGAAATGCAATGCACATGCAGATACAACACCCATGGATGGATATTATACATCATGTTGTTTCAGGTGGTAGGTGGCACGTCACATGGATCCTCACGGTTGAGGAGAAATGATTTTTTGAAGATGAACATGTGAATTTACAGGCCAGTCCTAAAGATAATTAAATAAAAGAATTACAAAATAAGAAAGTTCCAAGTTGGCCCTAAGGACAAAAGGTAGTGTCACAACAAGTATAAATACACATTGAAGATACGTCATTTTATCATCCAAGCAAGTGTGATGGA
>JASDQU011246694.1:20843-37880 GCA_032191745.1 Picea mariana | reverse complement strand
AACACTCAGGAAGATACTCTCTAGTACCTAGGTAGTCAGGTAGTACGGCTAAGAGCACGATCTAGCTTCCTTAGTTAGTGCCATGAGATATTGGGTTGAGTACTATTGTTGGACCCTGCACATATATCAGAGAGTTATAACATAGGGAAAACCTTTTTCTGTAGGCACCTTGAAAACCCTAACCCTTGGGAAATAAACAAAATAGAAAAGGAATAGAGAAGATATATTTTTGTGCAAACTTTCCTCTGGTATTCGGGTTGCAAAAATTACAAATAGAAAAAGAACATAGAAGATCTATTGCCTTGCAACCTTTCCTCCTGCATTAGGGTTGCGAAAATTACTATAAATTTATTTCATTTTTTTTTGTTAATAATTTGGGCATTTTGATACTATGGTATTATTCATATCTTCATAAAACAATAGCGAAGTAAAAAATAAAAAATAAATATGGGACCTACCAATACCCTTATTTGAGACACATCTCATTGGATTCCCCTTCTCTCCTGGATCGTTCTAACATCTATCATTTTTAACCTTTTTTTACCTCCCCAAAACCTTATCTTAGAACTATCTCATTGGATTCCCCTTTTCACCCTGATCATTGTGATACCTATCATTTTTAACCTTTGTTTTACCTTCTCACACCCTTATTTGACACCTATCTCATTGCATTTTTATTTTCACACTGAACACACGCATATACACCATTTTTTTCTCTTTTTTCCATGGTCCCACTTCCCCTCTTTCATTCCCCTCCACCCATGGACACTACTTGCAACCAATAATTCCTTTACCTGCAAGATGAATCCAAACAACACAAGGTAGACATCCAAAGAATGACCAAAGTTACACCATTGCTTCCAATAATTCTTTCTTGGACACCTTTGAGGCCAAAGTTACAGGTGAATTGGCATAGGTTAAGGGTGAATTCTCCTCCTTCACCCAGTGGTTGAAACCGTCCCTTGGCTCTCCCTCCCTTGAAAAATATTCCCACTTTGAACGTGATAAATCTTCCCATAATATGGCCCTTCATTCCAATTCCCTTCCTCGTGACCCCCACCTTCCCCAAGTTGAATTGAACAAATTTGACAGATCCAATCCCACTAGTTGGGTCACTCAAATGGAACATTATTTCTCCTTGCATGGAATTACTGATGATTTGGACAAACTTCATTATGGTGTCCTCTATATGGATCCAAAATGTTGGAAACGGTGGCAGTGGCGTGGAAATACATTCCAGGGGTATGTTTCTTGGACTCAGTTTGTGGAAGAGTTATATGACCGCTTTGACAGTGACACCCACTATCTTGGTCATTTGACCAAGATGAAGAAATATAGAATAGTGGAAGACTTTGTATCTGAATTTGAACACTTGGATTTTAGAATAAAGGGCATGTCTGATGCCTTCTTCTAAGAATGTTTTATCAGTGGCCTCAAAGTGGAAATTCGATCCCAGGTCTGCATGGCTTGCCCTCACACTTGGTTGGAAGCTACTCAACGTGCTAAGGAATCCCAACAAATTGTCTCTGCTCAGACCCGCAAACCTTCCTTTTTTCCTCTCACTCAACCTACTAATGTTTCCCCTCCTCCCACTCCCCTCAAGATCCAGAAATTAACTTAGGATAAAATGGCAGAACGCCAACTCAAGGGCCTTTGTTATAATTATGATGAAAAATATTTTCTGAGGCACAAGTGTAAGGAAGAAAATTTTTTTATGGCCATCTCTGAGGATGTTTATGAATAAGATATTGAGACCCCCCCCCGTGGAAACGTTACCTGAGCCAACTGATATTACTCCACCCTCTGACCAACCAGAAGTAGAACTGGTCTTTTCATTGAATTCTCTCATTGGCTTCTCTTCTCCCAAAACCCTCAAGCTCATTGGCTACATTAAGAATTGAAATGTCATCATCTTAATTGACAGTGGTAACACTCACAATTTTATTCATGGTCATATTTCCCAAGAAACCCATTGCTATATAAATGAAGTCAACAACTTTCAAATCATGATTGACAATGGTGGTTCCATGAAATGTGGGGGGTGTTTTGTAAAATGTGTGTCTCCAAATTGGACAGTACCACCTGAAATCTCATATGTTTGTTATTGACATGGGTGGTTGTGATATTGTTCTTGGTGCAGAATGGTTACACACTCTTGGTCCCATCCTCAAGGATTTTAAGGAATTAACCATGCAATTCCAATAGGCAGGACAACAATACAAATTCCAAGGAATCACAGCAGGATCCCCTGAGATCATTAGTTCCCATCAAATGGAAAAACTCCTTAAAAAATTTCATTCTAACATTATTTCCCAAATCCATTCTATTCAAGCAATCAAGACAACTGTGGTGCATCCTTACCTCCAATGTATCATCTCCCAACACTAGGCTATTTTTTCCACTCCCCGGGGACTTCCTCCTCGTGGTGCTCATGATCATTCCATTCCTCTCATCCCCAATAGTCTTCCTCCCAATGTTTTCCCTCATCGTCATCCCTTTGCCCAAAATAATGAAATTGATAAAATTGTTCAAGAATTTCTAGCCCCATGTGTTATATGCTCTAGTACCAACCCCTATTCTTCCCTTGTGGTCATGGTACTCAAAAAAGAATGTACTTGGTGTATATGTCCCAACTTTCGCGCCCTCATTAAACTCACCATCAAAGACAAATTTCCCATTCCTTTCATTGATGATATCTTGGATGAATTAAGTGGTGCTCAGTATTTTACTAAACTTGATCTATGTTCTGGCTACCACCAGATACATATGCAAGAGGAAGACATTCCTAAGACTATTTTTCACTTTCATGAGGCTCACTATGAATTCTTGTTCATGCCCTTTGGCCTGTGTAATTCTCCTTCCACTTTCCAAAGCCTCATGAACCATGTTTTCTGTCTTTTTCTCCATCATTTTGTCCTAGTTTTCTTTGATGATATTCTCATCTATAGTAAAACCTGGGCAGACCATCTTACCCATGTGGATCAAGTTCTCATTTTACTCTCTCAACACCAACTTTTTCTCAAGAAATTTAAATGTGCCTTTGGATCTTCGGAAGTGGATTACTTGCATCATATTGTTAGGAAGGATAGTGTAAGGGTGGATCCTAAGAAAATTGGAGCTATGCAGGATTGGTCGTGCCAAAACACCCTCAAGAGATTTTGTGGTTTTATTGGTTTAATAGGATATTATAGCAAGTTTGTTAAGAATTATGGTAAAATTGCAGCGCCTCTTACTTCTCTCCTCAAAAAGAATGCTTTCACTTGGACTCCAGCAACTGATCAATCATTTTAATCATTGAAAGAAACCATGTTCACAACTCCTGTCTTGGACCTTCCTAACTTCACAAAGAATTATTTCCTTAAATGTGATGCCTTCAGGAAAGGCATTAGCACAGTACTCATGCAAGAGGGTAGACCCTTCTCCTTCACTAGCAAACAACTCTTGGAGTGACATATTGTCCAATCAATCTATGAAAAGGAAATGTTGGCTATTCTGCATGTTGTGGATCTTTGGCATCCTTATCTCTTGGGGCAACACTTCCAAATTAAAACCGACCATCAGAGCCTCAAGTATTTCCTAGAACAGAGGATTTCATCCTAGGAGAAACAAAAATGGGTGACCAAGCTATTTGGCTATGATTATGAGATCATTTATAAGAAGGGAAAATAAAATGTAGTGGTTGATGCTCTATCCAGAAAGTATTAAGAAGAAGAATCCATTTTTTCCCTTTCCTTCATTGTACCATATTGACCCCAAGTTGTTCACCAGGAATGGCTGCAAGACCCCAAAACTTCTCGATTGATCCAACAATTGAAAGATAATTCTACAGTTTCTCCAGTGTACTCTTAGCACAATGAAGAGATTCACTACAAAGGCCGTCTATATTTAAGCCACCAGTTGCAACTTAAATCCACAGTGCTTTCCTAACTTCATGCTTCATCCACAATAGGGCATTCTGGGTTTACCAAAATCTATGAATGAGTTAGACATTATTTTTTTGGGATGGTATGAAACAAGACGTCTACACCTTTGTGGTTGAATGTGATGTCTGTCATCACAATAAGGGGGAAATTTTCAAAGCTCTGGGTAAACTACAACAACTTATGATTCCACCAGCTATTTGGAGGGATATTTCTATGGATTTCATTGTGGGCTTACCTAAATCTAGCAATAAGTCTGCCATCATGGTGGTAGTTTATCTCCTTTACAAATATGCTCATTTGTTTTCTCTTCAACACCCATTCACAACATCCACAATGGCTTAGATTTTTATGGATCATATTTTTAAGATTTATGGCATGCCTCATTCTACTGTATCTGATAGAGATCCCACTTTCACCAGCAATTTTTGGAAATAACTATTCGGGCTCCAAGCCACATAATTAGATCTCAATACTGCCTATCACCCACAGCCTGATGGCCAAACTGAAGTTGTTAACAAGTTTTTGGAAACATATTTGAGGTGTTTTTCATATGAACGACAACATCAGTGGGATTAGTGGTTACCCCTAGCTGAATGGTGGTATAACACATCTTACCACACTGCTACCTGCATGACTCTTTTTGAATAAATATACGAATATAATCCCTTGTCATTTCTTTCCTACATACTAGGGGTATCGAAGGTTTAGGAGGTTGAAAAAACTCTTATATTTTGTGCTTCCATTCTCCATGCTCTCAAAGACAATTGGTCATGGCTCAAAATTGTATGAAACAACAAGAAGATCAAGGAGACCAATTTTCTATGAAACGTCAATTTGCTACAGGAGACCAGATGTTTCTTTGTATATATCCTTACAAGAAGACTTCATTCAAAGATGAATATTTTCAGAAGCTTGCCCCCAAATTTTATGGTCCTTATAACATTCTCAAGAACATGGGACTATTGGCCTATCAGTTACCTCTTCCTAGTCATTCTAAGATCAATAATGTTTTTCAAGTCTCATGCTTAAATAACGTTATTGGAACTAAGTGCCAAACTCAAACCAATCTGGAGTTGGATGTTGAAGGTTCCATATGGTTGCAACCACAAGTAGTCATGGACCGGCATGAATGTCATCTCTGTCAGTGCACCATCAAGGAGGTGTTAGTGAAGTGGAAAGATACAACTCTAGAATATGCCACGTGGGAGCTAGCCACTATTCTCCAGGAATTTCCTCATCTCAAGCCTTGAGGACAAGGTTGTTCTTCAAGGGGGAGGGCATGTTATGGATCTAAACTCCTAACTTCTCATGTAGGTAGAATAATATATTTCCATGTAATAAAGGTCGATACTAGTTAATAAGGCCTATTTAATAAATATGAACAAGTGAATGTAAGAAGACCTAATATAAGCTTTTGCTTCTAGAAAGATCTTCCTCTAGAATGTTCTTTAGAAGATAGAATTAGTATAGATAAGAGTAGAACGTATGAGAGTGATTTGTCTTGAGAATTATTGTAATAGAGTGCTTCTCTGTTGGAGGTTTCCCCCTCAAAGTGGCAAGTGAACATTGTTTCCTATCAATAAAGGTATTATTTGGTGTTGGTGTTTCATCTATTGTGTTGTTCCATTGTTATTCTCTTCAATATTTATGTTGCATGCTATTATAATAGATCTGGTACCTTACACAATTTTTGTAGCCAATCCTAATGCCCCCTATCTTGATCACCGGTTTGTTGGTCTAGGTCTAGGAAAGAGAAGAGGTTGGAGGTGATTTTTGTACCTACCTAGAACAAGAACATTTTGTAGCATATATATAACAATTATGAAGATAAAGTATGCAAAAATAACCTCTTTAGACACTAGATAAAATAGATTTCAATGGATATTACACATTTGCAGTAGTAAAAAATTATATAAAAATAGTAAATGATTTGTAACAACAACAATAATTAGTGTTCATAAATGCCACAATCGACAATGAAAAATAAGCATGTAACCAATAGAGTATTATCCAATTTTTAGAGGAAAAGTCTAAGTGAGTTAAGCCACGTTTAGATGAGTGTATGCAGTAAATTAATGTAGTTTTAGATGGTTGTAGCAAAATTTTATAGCAACAACAAGTAATATAGTGAGTTTTATAGGGTTAGAGTTAGTATATTTAGTAGGATACTTGAGATTTTTGGGAAAGATTTTTTATCAATCACTTTAACCACAAGAGTTGCTTCAAGACTAGTGCCTTTCTAGGGATATGGGGTCTCAAATGCATCAAATCTTGAAGGTTGATCTACTTGAAACCAAGAGGTAGGATACAAACCCTAAGGCGCAAGAAAATTTGTGCCTTAATATTTATATCTTGAGGAGAAGGACGTCTAGGGTGCAAGCACATTTGGGCCCTAGATATTGTTCCCCCCTTATTCTAGCTTCAACTAGGTCATAGATCAATTGTCTAGGGATAAAATCCTAAAGTGTTAGCACTTTAGGGATTTAGGTTTATAACCCTAGCAAGGAAAATTAACCAATTTTAGACAAATAATACTTTGTGAGACAAAGAATCACTTATGTTTCTCCCTTGCGGTTTCAATACACAAGACTTCTTGAAAAAATAGTAATTTCACCATAAATGTCAATAACATAACAAAGAATTGTAGAAATTTACTTCATCCAAGAAACCAAAATCATTTAATCCTATTTGCATAAATATCCATCCAAAATCAGCCAACCATCCATAAGACATCCATTCCAAGCATAGTGCATCAGAGATAAAGACTAATAACCCCTTAGGGGTCGAAAATTTCAGAAGTAGCTCTTACAATGGTGAGGAAAAGATGATGATAAAATGAAAGTGAGGGTTAACCTTTTTATATGAGGCTACCCTAACACATTTTTCCACATAATATGTCAACAACAAAATATAAGTGGGGTTGACCCCTCATTTAACCTTTACAAATGCTAAAGTGCAAAAAATAAATCATAATGAGCCACACATGTGAGACATCAATCCTCCTTATGCAAGGAGGGGGCCTCCAAAGGCCACGTGGCATCAATCTGAAGCAAGGTGGGAGAAAGGGATGTCTCTCCTCACTGAAATTTATGACATGCATCATCACTACCCCAAGATATCACCAAACCCTAGCTACTTCAATATATAGAAGGTGATGTCATAACCAAAATAGGACCAATGTCCAATATCTAGGTTGTTGGATAGGAATTTTTTGTCTAAGTTTGGTTGAGTTTTGGGATTTGTTCCATAATAAGTCAAATAATAAAAGGCAGTTAGAAGATAGAATGGAGCATGCAATGGGAGCGAACTTTAAGGAGTCAAAGTGCATGATAGGATGAACTGGGATGGAGCAATGCATAAAAGGAGGGAAACGGTTATAAACCATTGGGTTTTTGGGACATTTTGTCCACATTGTAATGATCTTATCCCTAATGAAAAACTATAAATTGTAATGGGTTTTGGGGTAGAAGGGGTTTGACATATGATAATTTCTTAGTGTTCTTTGGATTTAGTCGAGTTTTGGAAGAAGTTTTGAGGTATGACTAAGGAGTGAGGCTCACACTGCAGCAAAACGACTAGGTAGGTTTGAGTAATGATTACTATTGCATATTTTTGTAAGCACAGTGCGCAGCTGTAAGAATATTATAAATGAATAATATAAGAAGCCAACAGTTGTGGACGTAGCCCAAGTTGGATGAACCATGTTAAACCCTTGTGTCGTGATGTGTTGTTTTTGCATGTTATGATGTTTATTGTTATTGTGCAATAATGATAAATTCTTAAGTATATTGGATGCATTATTCATATATGATGTTATAATTTCACACACTGAATTAAGTGGTAAATGAATGAATATCAATTAAAGGAATGTCACACACAGGTTATGTTGCATGATAAAGTAACTATTAACTATTGGAAATTGTTCACATGAGTAGATGGTTAGTAAGGACATGTTGAACGCCTCACTTCCCATCATCATTGCAGAACCTTGGTTCCTACAGCCTCTCTATATGCCTCGGGTGAGACTTCAATTTCTCTAGATGTCGAAAGGGTCGATGTCTAAGGGTTTTTTTGGTGTATTGATGATTAACCTTGGGTCTGCACATTGCACGCCAACACAGGTGTTGCGTCCAAGCCCTGGGGAGCTACATCTTATCTCATCCATGTCTTTGACTACATGTTGATGCAACATCCCCGATCCCATTGAAAAACAATCTCTGGGGTACTCTATCCAACCTATGGGCTTCCATTCTATCTATGTGCCATCATGACTAAATATGCTAATACCAAGCCTATTTGTCCATCATACAAGGTTCCAAGGATGTGAGAGAAAATATATGGGGGTGGTGAGTCACTAGATGACCCACTACTCTCCATAACACATGCCAAGGTCCTACAAATAAGGCACAATGTCTTGGGTACAGGCCTAGGACGTCCCTCAAAGAACCATGTCAGGGCCATCCAAAACAAACCAAAGTATAAGACAAGCTTAGATAAGGTTCATAAGAAATATTAGTCCTTAAATCATGCAAAGTAAGTTGTAACTTAAGATATAATCCATGCCAACAATTCATCTCGGTATCCCCTTCAAGCATCACACCAACCCACGACCCCATGTGAGTTTCCAATTTTAAGTTTGGGGGAGGCTTCATCCAACCCTATTAGGCGTGCCACCTAGATAGGAAATAAAATAACCCAAGTAGAGGGATAGGTCCCAAGAATGACAGGGAAATTAAAAACCCTTCAAAAGCAAGTGTGATAGTGATATGGTTTTAGGGTTTACTTCATGGCTTATGGTGTCATTAATAAATCCATTTCTATGAGTGAGGGACCCCCAATAGTACCCATTTTCCATGGGCGATGACAACACGGTACTAGGGAATAGAAGTTGACCACCAAGGTAAAACAAGGAAACTAACACAATTTCCCAAACCAGTGATCCATTATCCAACTTCAACCAAAGATCCTCATCCACATGCCTGAAAAATTAAGCACAACACTTGCATAAAAGAAGGACAAACATACCTCATGGTGATGATGGTTTACCATCTCCCATACTCTAGGTTTCTTGGATTTGATGAGCCTTGGTTGACCTATAGTTGTAAAGGTGAATGAGGGGGGTTTTTGGGCTTCCATATGTGGAGATGAATATCATCATCGTGGTTGGGATCATGTTCTCCATTGTGAGCCATGAGACATGATCTCCTCTAGTTACCCCTAAGCATAGGGGGGTAACATCTGGCTCTAACATGCGAACGTGTGCTCACCATAGAGCGCATGAGAACCTCAACATCTCTAGTTGTCCAAGACCTAAAATCATGTGCCCACTTCAAACGACAACACCCTTTAGAAATATCTTTTGGTGGATGTGATCCACCAACATTAGTGATAAATCCAAAACCATGTTGAAAAGAAAAAAATTTCAATAAGTTAAAAAATGATAAAGAAATAATATACAATGACTAAGAGCAAATATGTGATTTCAATATATGTGTGTGTGAAAGGTGAAAGACTACACTACCATGAATGCATGATGCAATATATATACAAATACAATGTAAGATGCAAATGCCTACCTAGCATACACTAATCTATGTTAGCGGAAATGCTAGCTAATCATATAAGCAACAAAACCATCCCAACATCTTATCAGAATATATACCCCTTTTATTCATCATAAACCAAAATAAAGATAAGTCAAGAAAAAAAAGGTCATGAGTCAGGGCATACATCATACCATAACTAGTCATAAAATCCAAGTCATAGAGGCAGGAGGGAGGGACAAAGTCATGCAAGGAGATATCACCACAACCCTGCCCTATCCATCCTAGGACAAGGCCAAAAGAATCATACAAAGACAGATCTCCATCCTCATCTACCAAGCCAACACTCTAATATCGAGAAGGAATGAGAATACACCAAAGGAAAATTCTAAGGTTGCCCATGGAAGAGAAGAGAGAAACGCAAGGGATCAAATTAGGTATAGAGAAAAAAAATTGTCCCAACCCAAGGCTAGTTAGCTTTGTGTGAAAAAATTAAAACCCTTGCGATGAGCCATAGGTTGAAAAAATTTATGTCTTATAGGAAAGTGATTATCATGAGGAAAATTCCCAATAGTGGAACAACAAAGTGAGAAATGAGAAGGATGGAAACTCTCATCACAAAAATCTTGCTCTGGAAAAATCATGTCCTTACCCTCATTAAAATTAGAGTACAATGGTTGTTGAAACTCTTCTTCATAGAATAAATCCAAGTGCTCAAAAGAATATGTATCAAACCCCCCAGGAGAAGACCGAAAATCATCATGAGAATGTTGTAATAATTCATCCCTGGGTGATCGAAACAAATCTGTGATCGCATCATCTTCATGTTGTCAAGTATCTAAATTAGTCACAATCACATATGGTTGTTCTAAGGGAAAAAATTGAAAATGATCTTCAATGTCATAAATGGGATTTCCATTGAGACCAGAACAAATGAAATCCCATTTACCTCTCCCAACATGTATAAACTCATCAATGTTGTTATTCACATCATCACTTTTATTACAACATGAAGGTTCTAATGCATGTAAGGGTTCCTATAGCACTTCTTCACTTTCTGAATCATAAAGTAAAGCAACATCAAAAGCTTGGAAAGGAGAGTAACTTACAATGTTATTTTCTTCATGTGCAAGAGTAATGGAAGATTGGATGACTTCATCAAGTGGAGGAGAAAATAATGGCGCTTCATCTTCATGAGGAGCCTCTTTGTGGATTAGGTCTTCAACATGGTGCATTTCATCAAAGTGGTATTATTCAACATTTTCACAACGAAACTCGTGTTCTACTTTGTGTATTTGGAACTCTTCTTCATGAATCACCTATTTAGGAACTCGTTCTTCAATTAAATCTTCATTATCGTTAGTGGAATCATGAGGTGATCCTTGCTCCTCTTCAAGGGGTTGGTAACCCTCTTCATAAACTTCATCCTTGGGTTCTTGTCTTTGAGCATGGTGCACTCTCCTGAGATCTTCTACGATATCATAGGTGAATCCTTCCTCCTCAATGAATACTATGAGATATTCAAGAACATCTTCATATGTCTGAAATTCTAGGCAACAATACTCAATAAATATTCCTATGAGATCTATGAGAGAAGATATGCCCTCTAGCTTGCAAAAATCCTAGACCCAATTTTGTAATTCCAAGGGTAGGAAATGTATAAATAACCTCATTTGTAGGTCCTCATGATATGGTTTTTACTTCCCATAGTTACTTAAAGAACTCTACAATATGAATGACGACCAAATCCTCGAATTTTGGATAGTCTTCCAACTATCTCAACATCAAGATCATTTAAGTATATTGGGATGTTCTCAAAATAAACAGAAGGATATTTTTCATGAAACTCCCAAGGTGCCATAGTTCCATGACTTGAGAGTATACAATATTACAAAGTTCAGAGTAGGGTGACACCTTGGAATATGTTAGCGGAGTCACCAGATGATCCCTTTAGGATCATCAAAGGAAGGTGAGGGAACTACCCTCAGTGGATTCACCATGTAAACTTGTAGGATAAGGGATTTGAGAGAATTTTACAAAAGATATGTTGTGACGAGAATGATTCAATCCTCCCCGGCAATGGCACCAAAATGTTATCATAGGATTTGTACTTGTGCAAATCCCACCACAAGATCCTAAAATCTTGTGTAACTATGGAAGAAACCACCATTGTCACCTTGGTAGGATCTTTCCTCATTTTAGTGATGGAATAGGTCCACCATAAGGGAGGATTCCCTGGTGATCTAAAGGGATCAAATAACAAGTTTAGTAGCCAAGCATATCATCCCCTATCTTGATCATCGGTTTGTTGGTCTAGGTCTAGGAAAGAGAAGAGGATGGAGGTGATTTTTGTACCTTCCCAGAACATGAACACTTTACAATGTTCATATATATAACAATTACCAATCTAATGTATGCAAACATAACCTCTTTAGACACTAGACAAGATAGATTGCAATGGTTGTTACAAATTTGCAGCAGTAAACAATTATATGTCAACAGTAAATGATTTGTAACAAGAGCAATAATTAGTGCTAAAAAATGCCACAATTGACCATGAAAAATAAACATATAACCAATATAGTATTATCCAATTGTTAGAGGAAATTTATGAGTAAGTTAAGCCACCTTTAGATGAGTGTATGCATTAAATTAATGTAGTTTAATATGGTTGTAGCAAAATTTTATAATATCAACAAGTAATATATTGAGTTTGCTAGGGTTAGAGTTAGTATAGGTAGTAGGATACTGGAGAGTTTTGGGAGAGAGTTTTTATCAATCACTTTCACCACAAGATTTGCTTCAACACTAGTGCCTTTCTAGGGCTATGGGGTTTCAAATGCATCCAAGCTTGAAGGTTGATCTACTTGAAACCAAGAGGTAGGATCTAAACCCTAAGGTGCAAGCACATTTGGGCCTTAGGCCTTAGATCTTGACTAGAAGGACGTCTAGGGTGAAAGAACATTTGGTCCCTAGAAATCATTCCTCCCTTCTTGTAGCTTCAACTAGGCCAAAGATCATTTATCTAGGGATAAAATCCTGAAGTGTTAGCACTTTAGGGATTTAGGGTTCTGACGCTGGCTGACCACCAAGGTGAATCAAGGCAACTGACACAATTTCCCAAATCAGTGATCCATTATCCAACTTGTGTTGATGTTTGGACAACATCGTGAATACATTCTCGTAGAATATTAATTAATAATATAGTTATTGATTATTTAATATAACATATAATAAGTAAATGATAATAATAAATAGTTAATGATTATTCAAGGGACACATCCTTTCATGGATGGTCACCATATGTTTCCTATATATGGAACACTCATCATTGTAATAATATATTGATTATATCTCATATGAATAAAAACAACATGGTATTAGGGATTGGGCTTGACTCCTACTTCTTTAGAGGAGGGCCCACGAAAATGAGAGTAGAGTAAAATGTTGGGAGTGTTAAATTTATGGGGTTGTTACAATGTCTATGTACAACATATTTACTTTTTTACTCCTACCTAATTATAGAAAGAATTTCATAAATTATGGTGGGTAGTAATTTCTAGTAAAAATGTCTAATTACCTAAATATGAGGAATGCCATGCATATTTACTTCTACCTATATTTATGCAAAGAATCGCATGAATTATAGAGGAACAATTTAACAAATTCAAATGCTATGTGGATGGATTATAACCAAATTAATCTTTGGTTGGTTAAGGAGGTATTCTCCAACTATTTATAAGAAAGAAAATTGAATTGAATTTTAAATTTAATTTTTCGAAGAGACGTGTCTTTTTTGGATCAATCTAATATTACTATAAAAAGACGCTTGAAAGACACAACAATAGACACACATTTTTTCTCTCTCACACTTGGGATAAGTGATCTAAGGAAGAGACTAGGAAGTTGGAATTTTCTGAGTTAGTTATTGATGTTCTAGTGTTTACTAAAGTAATATCCTATATCATTCAAAGTAATTACCACTTGTGGAAAATTGTGTTTGTTTAATTTAACACTAGAAAATCAACATGGTTAGTTGTATGACATCGAGTATATGATGGATGTGTGTTGGTAGCCATATGCCATCGAGTATATGTTGGATGTGTGTTAGTAGCAGTATGACATCGAGTATAAGATGTATGTGTGTTGGTCATAGTAGAAGACATATTATTTGGAGGGTCATTGTATATAGTTGTGCACAAGATAAATTGATCTCCTCTAGGAGATGATTTTTGTTGTTCTTGTTCCTTGTTCTGGGAAGGTCACATGTAATAGATCTGAGAAGGAGTCATAATTATGGTTGCAAGAAGAAGACATGGAGGGAAAAACCTTCCAACATGATATCAAGGAGAAACATTCCCAGACATGATGCTCAGAGACAGGAAGTCTCTAGGAAAAATGTACCTCCTAGGACGGGACCATGCCAGATAGTAGAGAAATTTGTAATGATCATGGATACAACGAGTCAAGACCGACTATAACACAACTATGGTAGATCTAGTAGAGGAGGAAAACATATTATGAGACTCAGAGGGAGTAGGTGTAGCAATCCCAGTACATGATTCGAGCCATGAGATGTTGAGGAAGCAGGCATGGCAACAGTTCTAGTGTATGTAGAGGAATTCCGAGAGAGGGAGGTGGTACTACATCTAGAGGGAGCATAGATTGAGTTATCTCTAGAGAAGGAGGAACATCTACCCTCAGTGCTAAAGGGAGCAAAGACATAGAAGGAGTCACCTCTAGTTCCAGAGGGAGTGTTGATGTTTTTTAGATTCCTTAGACATTGGTTTCATGAGGGAACCTTGATATATCAAGTATGGTCCAAGATGAATTAGCATGATCAACATTTACCTATGTTTCTCTATGCAAAGGAATCCATGACTGCAATGTATGTTTAGAACAAAAGTCCTCATAAGACTTTGAGGAACATGATGCCCACACTACTACATATGGGCAGATTATTCCACGAAAATTTTCCACGCTTCAACTAGTTTCATATTTTTTTTAAACAGGACGGGATTTTCATCGATATTGCCACGAAAGTTCGTCACAATATCGACGAAAATCTTATTTAAATCTAGTCCGTATTTTCGTCACTATAGCGAATAACTTTCGTGGCAATAGAGACGCAAATTTTTCCTATCTCATTGGTCGGTGTTAACGGCTAGTTGACTATTTTATCTATATATACGTGACTTTAAGATACTTTGCGACACAATTGCTATAGTTGCGACACTATTCTTGGCTTTTTTTTGAGCTGTTTATTTTTTCCATTACCCACCAATTGAACAAATCCAATTCTCGATCTACATAGCTCGAATTTTGAACTTGCAAGGTTAGTATGTTATTTTTGATTGATGTACTCATTTAACTTGTAAAATTTTTTTCAAATGTCCAAATTTCATTTAGCTTGTTTTTTCCTTGATAATGTATTATAATATGTGTAGTACCATATTTCATGTCTTTGGTTTTTGGATCTAGTTAGTATATTCTATGGAAAAGGGTATGTGGATTCCATAATATTCTAGGTTTATGGAATCCACCTACCCTTTTCCCTTCAATTGTAGCTATAATCTCTCTCTCTTTTCATTGATAAAGATATGGAATTTCTCTTGAAACTCAACCCTGATCGGTGAAATGATAGTAATTGATTGTCATTTTCTTCTCTCTTTTAATTTTTAAGACCTAACAAAAAAACACCAACAAATCTTGATTGAAGCTTTGATACCACTTGTTACATCCCTAGTACCCAAAAGGGATCACACTTGCATAAATTGAAAATAATATAACAATGACAATAATGGTTGGGATACTTGCACACCTAATGGTTGGCAGCTAGCACTTACTAATTCAATTAAACGAAGGAAGAAATCTCCATGAATAAAATATTGAAGTTGATTTTTATATTGATAAATGATAAGTTATGGTATATATAAGATAGGGAGGAAAATTATGTTTATAACAACAAGGGTAATAGTTGAAATTAATATATTGTAACATTTCCCTCTTCTGCATAAATTCTTTGCTATCTTCAACATTTCCCTCTTCCGCATATAAATTAAGAGAAATATTAATAACATTTCCCTTTTCCGCATATAAATTAAGAGAAATGTTAATAACATTTCCCTCTTCCCCATAAATTCTTTGCTATCCTCAACATATTGTAATAGATAATGGGTAGGTTGGCATTAGTGACAAGATAGCCTGTTGATATTACATATAATTATTAATGTACGAGAGATCATCCATTATTTAAGCATGAAAAACAAAACCTAAGACTAAATATTGTGGTTGATGTGATTGGGTCTGTACATTTTCCAAGACAAAGTACAAGAATTTCCATTATTTAAGCATGAAAAACAAAACCCAAGGCTAAACGTTGTGGTTGACGTGATCAGGTGTGTACATTGTTATCACTCTGTAATTTTCCCAAGGCTGAAAGGCAATCACAGAGGTAACATCAGAACCGCTTCGAGTCTTGGATCTAGCCCTCCAAGACTCAGAGAGGGATCTCTCTGTCTGATATAGCTTTGTTTTGATTTCAGATATTAGGCTAGGTAAAAAGAACAAGTGTGTTTTGTTGTAAAAATGGTTTATAAATTGGTTGAGACAGTCAACTCCTCCATTGGGCTATGGGGTCTGTATTTAATCAGATCTGAGAGACAACCAGAAATGCCAAAGAAATCCTTCACAGGGCGAGATAACACACTCACTGGATCTTCAATATTTAAAATGATGATCAGAAGAAAAGATAAGGAAATAACTCCAACCAACAAGCACTTAAGAATCTCTTAGTTGAAGATATTTAGAAGATGAACATTGAAATATTTAGAATCGGAAACAGGGTATCGGGGATAAATCCTATAACATAACGCTATTCGTAAAGATTAGCTTCAGAAAAACGAGATGATTACAGAGAAAGAAAACATTTACTGAGAAATCACATCACCAGTGAACATGTGCAGGAATCCTGTAAAGTGCCTCTTTCATTAATGGCAGATCTATTCAAAAATGTACAGCTTGCTAGCCACAGGGGCATGAAGATCCAACCCTATTACATTCAAATTATCTCAATAAATAAGATAAAACACCCCAACCAAGTTCCGAGAGTCGGTTCAACCGCCTCAGCCAAGAATAGCCACCACTCCCACCAAATTCGGAGTTTTCTGTTATGAGAAATGGACCGTTTTTCTGCGAAACAGGGGTCTGCTCGGACGTGATTTTGTCCTCAATGATGACACCTGGGCGAAAACTGAAAGATTTTATTGTAGATGGACATGTTTTGGACAAAAACCTCTTTCTATTTCACAAAATCCGTCCCCAGCTGGTCGTGACAGCTCCTGCAAAATCGGGACTGAAACTGAAAATGGAAAATATGGAAAAATAGGCCTCGAAGATGTCTTCAAATCTCTCTGCTCGTGACCCTGTTGCAAAAACTGAAAGAGGTTTTTTTTCCTCAATCCGTGCTGAGAAAAAAACTCTCTCGGATTTTTAAAATTCGCCTCCGTTTGCTAAAAAATCGACCTGGAAGATGACATGGTGAAAATGGGCAAAAATGGTGAAAATGAGGG
>JASDQU011246692.1:0-15843 GCA_032191745.1 Picea mariana | reverse complement strand
GGGGGTGTATTGTAACATCAATAATTGATGGTTCATCACACATCTCTTGGGTTCAGTCGGTCGGGTGATCAACCAACACACTAGACCAATCAATCGAGTAGTTGATGTGCCTATCGTTTTGACAATCGAACTTAGTCATGTGGTGGATTGACCAACCCAAGAATTGACTATGAGTTGGATGCATAAGAATTTTGGTTGATTCTTATTGAGTCATCTTGACAAAATGGATTTTGAGGAGTCAACTCTAACAACTGACAATTACATGTGGAAAATATCTTTTGGATTCTATGGAAATCAATTAGATCTTGAGGCTATAAAAGGAGACCCCTTTGGTCATTATCAATAATGAAAATTAATATTGTGCAACAAATCATGCAGATCATGATGTGAAACATGCATTGTGATGTTTTGATCACAGTGCGCTCTGCTCAAGTGCTGTAATGGTGTCTTTAGACACCACCCCCTTTCTTGATTTTTTCTATTCCTCTTCGATTATCTGCAGTGTCGTGTCCTCTATATAATATCGTGTTCCACCATATTCCCTAATAGAAGAATCATCATATGAAGAAGAGTTATCTAACTCTTCAACATTCATGTTGGCATCTAAGTCTTTTTCAATCCAATTTGGTTTTCTTTGATGGATTGTTTTATCATGAGTTACCCTTTTCTCTATGTGACTAAGGAGATTATAATTCTCTTCCACATTTTGAATTTTAGTTTCATCAAAGGAAACATATCAACTAATAATAAAGTTACCATTAGATAACAACCAATAGCCTTTCTTTTCATATAATATCCAATAAGTATGCATTTCATACTACAATTTTCCATCTTGGTCCCTTTTTCTTTAGGAAATAAGGCATAGCAAGTAGAAGCAAAAAATACAAGATGATTAACTAAAGGCTTAGTACTATACCAAGATTCATATACATTCATTTCATCTAAGGCTGATGTTGGTGATTGATTCCTTAGATAGACAATTGTATGAATTGCTTCTACCCAATATTGTATATTTAACTCCTTGAAATATGTAATAGATCTCGCCATTCCTATGAGAGTTATGTTCATTCTGTCAATGACCCCATTTTTCTATGGAGTAATAGATTTTTTCCACTAACATTTGCTTCCATTTTTACTGCAATATCCATTATATTGATTTGAAGTGAATTAACTCTCATTATCTATCCTTAATATGACAATTTTTTTTTTGGTGGCATTTTCAAGCAAGTGTTGAAAATGTATGAACGTTTTAAGGGTTTTTGACTTATCCTCAAAAAACAATACCCATGTCATCCTTATAAAATCATCAATGGAAAAAATGAAGTATTTGCGTCCACCTAAATAATATTCCATAAGACCATAAATGTCACTATGTATAAGTTTCAAACATCTATTTTCTTTCCATGTACTTATTCGACAAAACATGGTGTTTCCACACAGGTTGAACACGCTAAGAAACCACTCACACAACTCGATGAAAGATCATTGCACCAATTTTTATGTGGTTAAAACCTTAAAAAATGGAAACAATCCACAACCCTAGACAATGTGGTTGCTTGATGCAATATATTAATGCAAAAGAAAAATATTCTACATAAGAGTTTCTCACAATCGATCTTCAACAAATGACTCTCCATGCTCTTTAAATAGAGATCATTGACCAATCAGGTACTAAGCCACATATCAATATGGTCATTAGTATCGAGGAGAATATGAATCGTCATATCACTTTATGTATAGAACATATTGTGATCGTCAGATTACATAAATATAAATGCATACTAGAAAAACAAATTAAAGAAAAACACTAAAGAAACACACTTTACCTAAAGACACATTAGACCAAGTTGATCTTACTAAATCCTAAGTGTCTAAATATCCTAACATATCCCTTAATAACAACTTGGGATAGGATTGAAGGACTTACAAAGGTGACACAATAGGATAAGAAATGAGGCATTAGTGTCTATCCCTCTGACAATGTTTCTGTATGTCTTTTATTTAACCCAGGACACTTGTGCATTTGACTTATCAACCATGGTTTCCAATGTACTTGTGAGGTTTCATGCACTATATGTGTGGGTTACAAATTTCCAACTTGCATTATTTTTCTAACATGCATCTACAAAAAGGAAATTGCATTGCGAAAAATTAACACACACTTGTGGAAAATTAAAAGACACAGGAACTAGCTTCTAACACTTGTGATTTCAAATCTAACATATGACTCCTCTTAAAGTGGTATCATCAATGACCTAGTCCTGTGATAGAACTTCTCTTGCTATGTTATTATATTGTCATGATGAGTGTGTTCTAATAACTTACTTGTACAACCAAGCATTCTATAGGAAACAAAGCAAATAAATTCTAAGAATGAAATTAATATAAACTTGCGGGAAAGTAAATTACACATATATTGCAAATTGAAAAATACTTGAATTTAAATGCTCAAAATGAAATAAGAGAATTGAAACCACAACGCCATGTTCTCATGGAGTGAGATATGCCTCCAATAACATGGAAACCAACTTAATCTACAACAAAAAAAACTAGTTAAGCACTAACATGAAAATGAGAAAACTGTAATCTAAGTTAAATCAGATTTCAAGAACTTGTAGTTTATTCGATCATGAATTTGGAAATTTCTCTAAGAGTCCTCTCTCTTGGAATGGAGATGATGCTCTATTTTATACATAAACTTTCTTGCAACTAAAATCCCACTTAAGGATAAGATATTCCCAAGTGATTACAACAATTTGCTAAATTTACAACTGATAACTAGATGGTTCCAAGATTCAAGCTGACCCTATCAAGTTTTATAATACCATGGCCTATTAAATTAGTAATTGTTTGTGTGGATTATAACAACTTTCCCAAAATACATCCAAGAGCCATGAAGATACCAATTTGTTTTCCTCTTGAGCTGTAGCTATCAAAATGAATTTATAACTCATAAATATATGGAGAAACGGATTTGTGGATGTGCGGTTTCTAGAAATCCATCATTTTCTATGATTTCCATGAATTTCCAAGTGGGATTATCTCCCCAAAATCCATACAATTGATTGTTGGATTCTCATAATTAGTTGAAGCAAATATTTTTATCTGATTTTCTTGGGTAGTGTCGACTCCACAATAGTGCATTCAAACTCCCTTTGCAATGATAAGTTAAGGTTCCATAATTCACTCCTATATATTTAGATGCATTTTGACCTTGCATAATAAATTGTACTTCTAGGGTCCATCAAAATAAGGTAACAATCCATTGTCTTTCACCTATGTGCCAACTTTTCTAGATCTTCATAAAATGCATACACTGAAGGTTTGGACTTAGAAGTTGAGATACTTGTCTCCTTAGCATAACTTGAAAGGGAACCTCAAGTATATAAACTCGAAAATGAGAAACATTAACTTATAATCCTGTAACAACTTTTCCATGCGTCAGACATTAAAAATAAATACATAATACACCAACTCTCCCTAATGTTAATCATAATTGAGTGAAGTAATAAGAAACACAATGGAAAACACTTTAAGCCTTAACCCTACACATGAACATTAAAATGGACTAATACGAAGTCATGCGTAAATGGAAAATGATTAAAAATAAGGAAAAAGGGGATGTCAGAAGATGGCAATTTTGCAACTCATCACCCTCCTTAATGAAAAATTATTGAATTCATAACATAGAATGAAGTTTGGAAAACTTTGATTCTATAAGAGTCTGTGAAAAGTTTTTCAAATCACTCCTCTGTAGGGAAAAATATAACTTTGATAATGTGATATCGAATAAGATTTATGATAAATTACATGTGTATCTCAATCTATTTTCTATGCTAATGTTGAACTAGATCTTTGGAAATCTTGATGGAACTTTGATTGTCACACTAGAGGGTGGTCAAATGATGCTACTGGAATCCAAAATCTAAAAGGACATTTCAAAGCCAAACAGATTCTTGAATTGCATTAACCGCTACTTAGTACTCTTCTTTTGTTGAAGAAAGTGAAAGAGATTGTTGTTTCTTACAATCCCAGTGATCATATCTAGAACTGGTACTAGAAACATATCTTGCACTAGAAGTTTGATCACAAGGGTCACCAACCCAATCAGAATCAATGAAACCAAATAAAAAAGACTCTCCCTTGAATTGCAATGTATGCCAAACTGAATTGTACCCTGAATATATTGAAGTATCCTTTTTGATAATTTTCAGTGTCTCTAATGGGGTGTTTACATATATCTATAAATAAGATCAACAACAAAAGAAACACCAGGATGGGTATGAGTCAAATATAAGAGGATACCAATTAATTGATGGTACAAAGTGACATCTACTTCGGGTGTAGTATAGGTGGAAACAAGTTTGAATTCAGACTGGAAGGGAGATGGGGTTGATTTACAATATTCCATGTGAAAGTGGCGAAGAAGGTCACATGCATACTTAGATTGGGAAATGTAAATTCCTTCCTTGATTTTCAATACTTTGAGGCCAATGAAATAATGTAAATAATCTAAGTTTTTCATTTCAAATTTCTTCTTAATATTGGATTTCACATGGTTTAAAATTTTGGGGTCACTAACAATGAGGATAAGATCATAAACACAAAGAACAAGTATTATGAGATGGTTTCCTACATTCTTGGTATATACATTAGGGTCAACATGACATCTAGAAAAGTTGGTGCCAATAAGAAAGCTATCCATTTTATCATACCAAGCTCAGGGAACTTGATTAATACCATAGAAAGATTTCTTAATATGACAGACAAGGTTGGAGTCATCCTGAACATAGATAGGAGGTTGTTCTATGTAAATTTGTTCTTGCGTTTCTCCATGCAAGAACACATATTTAACATCCATCAAATATACTTTCCATTTATAGAGGCGGTAAGGGATAACACAAGACATATGGAATTCATTTTGGCTACGAGGGAAAAGGTTTCATTATAGTCAATTCCTTCAACTTGAGAAAATGTTTTGGTAACTAATCGGGCCTTATGTATTTCAACACTTCCTTTCGATGCATACTTAGTTCTATACACCAATTTGCATCAAACAACGTTTCTTCCTTTCAGAAGAGGCACAAGATCCCAAGTATCATTTTCCATTAAGGAACAATATTATTATTTCATTATTGTGTCCCAATATCGATGGACAAAATCTCTTGTAAATGTTTTTGTATCACGAGTCTTTGAAAATTGAGCTAAATGAGAGGATGCTCACTAGAAATATGAACATGTACAATGATGCTTTGTAGGATCACTAGCAAGATCACCATATGATTGTTGTGTTGTACAAACCCACTTGAGAAGCTTTGGTGTTGGTGCAGGTTCATGTTCAATGTAACCAACTGGAGGAAGGTGAGTAGGAGGAGGTGGATTTTCATCTTCACTGTCATCATTTGAAGAACAAACCATAATAGGATCACTAACAAAATAATCGGAAGGATAAGATGGAACATACACCAGAGATGGCACAAACATCCAATTAGGATCATAGGTTGAGACACTTTCATCAAACTTAAAATATTTCCTAATAATGATTTCATTAGAATTAGATAGAAGTCTATAACCCTTAGACATCTTCAAAATATCCAAAAACATGCACTTCTCACTTTTATGTTTCCATGCTTTCGTTTTCTCATTAGGATTGTGAGGCTATGATTTAATACCAAATGCACACAAGTGTCTTACATTTGGTTTCATTTTACTCCATGCTTCTTTCAGTGTTATATTTTTTAAATCCTTTGTTGGAGTGTGATTTACTATGTAATTGACATAATTAATGGCTTCCACCACAAAATGAGGACTTAATCCCTTAGATTGAATCATACAATTTTCCATTTCCTTTAAGGTGTGATTCTTTCTCATAGGAACACCATTTTTCTTTGTTGTATGTGGAATTGTGTGTTGCATTTGAATGCCCTGTGTAGTGCAGTAAGTTGTAAATTTGTTGTTAACATTTTTTCCTCGATTATTTTCTCTTAACTTCTGTAGTTGATGTCCCTATTGTTTTTCTACAAGGGTGTTGGCCCTTGACCAAGTTGTGAGGATCCTTGGTCATGTTTGACCTACTTTTGGGACTTCGATAGGCTGTCAAAGGTGGAGTGCAAGTCAAAGTAGAGATCGTGAGATCTCGGCCCCTTTTTAGGGATTTTTGGGTTTTGGGATTATTTAATGAGTATGGGTATGTTGGCCCATGGGTTTACCCATGTTTACGCCCTTTTTGTAATGTATAAATAGAAATCTAGGCGATGTAGGAAGTAGTTCGATCTATGTGATCAAAGAGAGGCTAGACACTGTGCTAAGTGCAACTTGTAAGTGCTTTGTGCATGCTATGTTGAGAACTTGCAAAGCTAAGTGCAAGTTTTTATCACATATTATGGTATGGGGTGTTTTCCAACTGGGTTTGGCCCTTGGGTGGAAAAATGCGAGAATGGGGTTAAAAACCCACTAAATGGAATTTATCCTAAGTCTGTTGGAGTGATGTGACTGTTTTGTGCGTTGTTCTAGGACATGCAAAAATCATGGCGGCTAGGATCAGTGTGACTCAGATCGACGGTCGCTAGCTATATCGGGGCCTCAACATGCATGGTCGTTAAAAAAGGTAGAGCGGTCTGGGAAAACAACCATGGTTTTTTGAGGCGCTACGTGTCAACCAGAGACACACAATGTGCCCAAAAGTGGGGATGAATCAAACCGCTTTTCTTGGCCCCGATATGCACATGTCTTATCCCAGGTCAATAAGTGGCCACTCTACAACTGTCCCATCAATAGCTGTCCCCCATTCCATCTCTCTCCTCTGTCCATCACATCCCCCACTCCCCTTTTATTCCCTCACACTTTTCCTCCACTAACTGTCCCACCTGTTGCCTCTCCTCTTCTCATCTCCCACCCGTGTTGCCCCCACAACTTCTTCCTAGCCTCCTTGTCTCCCCCACCTGGTCATCACACATCAAGCAACCTGTTGTTGCACCAATCATCCCGCCAGACCCTCGTCCACATCTGCTGCCTAGCCATCCCTATAGGCATCCAACTCAACTCCAAGTGGCAGAATGCAGAGGCCACCACATCTCACAGATGCAATGTTGACTCAGGCCTTTTTGATCCCGATGAAGCAATTATTAAGGTTGGTTGGTGGTGGTTGAGCATCACTTCTACCATAAATGGAAAGCCCCGGAAAGGATTGTCAACAAGTCATCTCATCTGCAGTTCTGTTCTAAGGCACGATTGTGTCTGACAGAGATCGTTTCTGACGGGAAACTACATGCACAGTCTGAGAGGGAGCATGCAGACATAAATCCTTTAATGAGAAGACCCGTGCATGCCTCTGCTACAGGAACAAAATTGTTTAGTATAAGTATGGAGTTCTATAATTTTGTAAAGGGTCTTTGGGTTGAGTGGAGCTCCCAATCTGTAATTTTGTCCTGCTAGAGCTGTTATCTCGGTATGTAATAGATTTGAGACTTTCATGTTAATAGAAGTCAGCCTCCTTTCCTTTTTCATTTTTTGTCTGTAAAACTGTTTAAGACACTCAGGCATGGAAGATCCAATTGAGGATCATTATGCTGTTGTAATGGAGGTTTGATTATAGCAATATCATGGTCAGTCTTATTCATTTCCTTATGTTATCTTTTCCTTCTCACATTGAATGGATCGGTCATGGAGGATCCAGTTGAGTTGTTGCAGTTGCAGGATGATGGAGGTTTGATCATATTGCAGTTGCAATTGTGTCCCTTGCACACATATTTCGGTGTCTGAATTTGAGCTCAAGAATGCTTTTGAGCTTGGGTTCTCTTCTATAAGTTGCTGGAAGGCCTGATGCCCATAGCAGTGTCATTCACCCTTTCTCCTAATTCTCCGCTCTGCTCTCTCTTTAACTCAATTTACTGATTGAAGTTAATGTGTCCCTCACTTCCCTGTGCATTTCCTGTCTAGTTCTATGTTAAACATCTTTCATGTTGTTGAGTTTTGGCCATCGAAAATCCAAATTTAAACCAAAATCCACCCCAAACAATGATGGGTATCGATCTTACCTATGACGCAATCCAGAGGTGACTTCCGGTGCTAAAATTTTCGACGCCATTGCTGGGGATGAATTGAATATTTTCCCTGGGTAGAACGACAATGAACTTATGATTATGAAGGTGCATCATAAATCAGAACCTTTGAAGATTGCAACTGTGCACTTGGTGACTCCAATGTCTCAACTTCACGGTTTCAGTATGGCTGCTTCTGGCTACACTTGGTAGCCCCTCAGAGAACACAATGATTAAAGCTGGTATTTGATGGTGAACAAAGACCAGACACACTCATCATGTGCATAATTCACCTAGCGAATCCATGATTGAAGAATCGATTGGCGACTCCACTGGTTCGAAATGGAAAGAATCCTAGCTCGGAGGTTTGTTCCTTTTAATTTTTCTATTGTTCCTGGTTTTCCCAATGTTGTTCCTTCTCCAAATGAATGGAATGATTATTTTACGATGTTTAAAGAGCATAAAGAGAACAACCCTGCTCATCATCTCAGTGAGTTTCATGAACTCATGCACCAGTGGGAGATACATCAGGAGGATGCATTAATGAATGTGTTCATGTTCTCATTAGCAGGGGATGGTCATGAATGGTATCATTCTTTACCCCCTTCTAGAATTTCTTCACTGGGAGAATTTCATGCAGCTTTCAACGCCCATTTTCAGAAGTTTTCTCCCTCTGAGTTAATTTTTCATAGCTGTTGTGAGGGATACAATGACTGTATTCAAGATAGAGCTTCATCCTACGCAGGCTGTGAGGATGAGGCTAATGACTTGGATCAGAAATCAGTCCTTTCTCATCCCTGTTCATCTGCATCAGAGGAAAGCTATGAGAATGAAGGCTGCAAGGAGGAAGAAGATTCTCTGAGTGAGCTAATGGAGTTGGTAAAATCTCTCTCTTCCAAACTAGAAAGGTTGGAATCTGATGAAAACGCAGAGGATTTTCCATCCCTTGAAGAAAATTTTCTTGGCAGACCTACTGAGGAGGGTAGTATTAAATATTTCATGATTGTAGAGGCCTTACATTATGCTCTTGAGGTTTCTGTTGTCCCTAGAGTTTTTTGGCATAGGGGCAGACCCAGGGTTCAACGCTACAACAATGCACCAACAAAACCCTAACTACCGACCCTTTTGGCAACACCTGTGAAGCAGATGAAGTCTCACTCGAGGTAGAGGTAGGGGTGGTTGCAAGACTCAGGTGTTTGTAACCTTAGCTGGGACACGGATATGTGATTATGACACTTAATAGATCACTTAGCACCGTTAGTTCATCATTATTTACCTAATATCTACTTATCATATAAAACAAAGCATTGCAACATTCACCCTGACCTAATGTATATAAGCACTTAGCACACAGGATTAGATCATATCTAGCAGACTCAAGCACTAAGAAAGTTCACAGATATCATATCTAGCATCCAGATTCATCATAAGTACAAATCATAAACATATCTATCTATCTATACCAAATCACTTAGAAAATAACACATAAACACATCAGAACATCGCATAGAGTAGAATAACACAGTATTTACGTGGTTCACCCCCACCTTGGGGCTACATCCACCAACTCTTCTTATTTATTAGATTCAATTAGTCATCTACATGCAAAGAGCCACAAAACCCTTACTCTGCATAGGACAGGAGATCTGCACAGCTTGCTAGATCCTCCTTCCTTGCTTTACAACACAAAGCCTTCATAGTCTGTTACAATGACTTGCACTTAGCTCTGCAAGTCTCATACAATATGCATGAAGCCTTACAATTCTTGATCACACATATCCAACTCTTAGCACTTAGCCAACTTGCACAACTCTTGCGCACTACTTCTTACATTGCCTAGCCTTCTATTTATACATACAAAATAGGCCTAAACATGGGTAAACCTATGGGCTAGCATCCCATTCCTATTATAGATTCCCAAATCCCAAAAAAGGACCCAAAAAGGGGTTGATATCCTGCAATCTCTTTTTCGTCTTGTGCTTCGTCTTCAACAGGATGTCAAAGTCCCAAAATAGGTCAAAATTGACCAAGGATCTCCCAAAACTTGGTTAAGGGAAAACAAGCCCCCAACACTCACCTGTGACTTGTCCTGAGTCACTCTGGTCTGACTAGTTCTTATTCGAACGCCTTGAGCTTGGCTCAAGCTGCTTCAACTTGCTACTGTGCCACAACCTCCTATTCTGTGAACTCCTGGATGACTACATCATTGATCGGTCTCTCTAGACATTGTTCATCTATAGTGATAACCTGTTCTAGTTCTTTTCCTTAGCCTTCTACTTCTGTAAACAATTGATAGGCCTTATCTTGCATAGGTTGGAGCTTCTGAGTTACCTCCATAACTATGCTCTGGATAGTATGGATTTGTTGTTGTGCAGTGCATTTCTCTTGGGAGCACTTCATTCTTTCCACAATTGATAGGGACTTTAGCTACGCCTATATCTTTTCATATTGATACTTTGCCTCTTGGAGTTGTGACTCTAGTGCCTTCAATTTTGGGTTCTCCGTGAGTTGTTCATAGGTCTGGGCACTACAATCAATGAGGTTCTTACATTCCAAGGTAAAAGCCTTGAGCCTTTCAACTGCACTCCTGAAGGTTGCTTACCTTTGGTCTCTTACATCTTGTGGGGTATCAGGTATTGCGTGTAGTTACAAGTTTGTGATGCGTTGTTGTCGCTGCTGGATCACTTCTTCAATTTGTGCTACTTGTTGTGGAACTCGATCTTCGACCTTTACTTCTACGACTATCACAAAGTGAATTGATCTGTTGACCATTTCCTTTACTTTGAGTTGCTCCGCGAGAAACTGTTCCTTTTCTTGCTGTAGCTGTGCTTTTTCTTCATAAAAATTTGCTTGGAGAGCAAGCTTTTCCCGTTCTGTAGCACTGCGTTGCTCTACTAGTACCCCTTGTACTTGTGTCAAATCCTGAGTGGCTTGCACTGTTTCTTCCTATGCTCATCGAAGGCGATATTAAACTGTATCGACTAAGTGGTGGAGTTGAGCTAGCTCATCTCCCAATTATGGCTCTCCCGACACAGTGGAGACTGCACGGCTGGACTGTAGGGCTTGTTGTACCCCTCAGAGTTTAGTCTCAATTCGATCATACATCTCCTCTTGATTTGCTTCTTGTTTCTCTACTATTTCCAGCAAAGCATCTTACAGGGATGCTATGAGGAAGTTGAAGTCATTGGAGGTGAGGACGGTCTGCATCTTGGTCATGGTGGCCTTCGCTTTCTTTCGGGAGGAAGGTTTCAGAGGAAAATTTTTTCTCTTCTTCAGGAGATCAACTTCATCTCCTTGATTCTATTCGACTTCTTTGTCACCTAACTCTTCTCCATCACCTCCTTTCTCTGGTGAGGTGGAGGTAGTCTTCATGGATGCGTTGTCTAATTCTTGGACCTCTTCAGTTTTCTTTACCCTGCTAGGTCTGGGTGTATCCTGTGCAGTTTTTAGGCTATCGATGTCGGATATCTCTGCAGGGTATGTTGGAACAAGGAGGTTCACCGACTAGTCCTTGGTGATCTCCTCCAAGTCCTCCTCCGTCAGCTTGTAGTAGGACTGAAGTTGTTGCTTGTGTTCGTCAGTGCACGCTGTGATGTAAGTAAAATGCTGATCTGCACTAAACTTCATGAGAGGCTTGAACCGGTGTAGAGTGTTCAGATTCATGCGAGGATTAGACTGTATGGCTACCTTCAACTGATTGTAGTAGGTATGAAAAACAACATTTGACTACCACTGTTTATTCATGTCGCTTGAGTACCACAATGTACTGAACTTTGTGGCCAGTCGTTCAAAAGGTTCGATGTTCAGGAAGTTCATACCTTCCGACATATTCCAAGCGATAAAAGATATTAGTATCAAAAGCCAACTGAAATGAAATTCATATCCTTGATCTTGTGATTCTTTGTAGTCGAGTTCCAACTAGTTCACCAGGTACTTCACCCAGTTCATCTGAAGGCCTTCCGCACACTTGCCTGCGAGGTCGACTACAAAACCGGTGACTTGGGTGGGTCAGTTCTTTCAGACTAACTTCCCTGTAATCAACTGATAGGGGAGGCACACCGTGCCACTCTGGATAGAAGCTACTTTGTAACCTCACATGCCCTTCTCGACATCACCATAAGTGTCCTTGATCCGCTGTGCTAGAGCGCAATCCATGGCTTTTTCAGGGTAAAACTCCTATGGATCGGGTCCTTGCAAACTCAACCCCGTGATCTGATTGATCAACGTCGAATCAACTATTATACGATGGTTTATCCAAAAATAACCACCATGGTAACAAGACATCAGCAACTTGACACATGCATTTACTTCCTGGTGTCGTCAGAAGTGAGGAATCTTCATGACATTGAGCAGGGTTGACTGCATGAGGTTCATAGTCCACAACTGGGGGATTATCTTCGAATTCTTCGCCTTATTCTGGGTCAGGTACTTATGTGGGGTGAGCATGTTATAAAATTTATGATCTTTGAGGTTGAAGTCTCTAAAATTCAATGCCACAATCTTATTTTGGTCTGCTTGAACCGCGCGTATCCCCTTCGGGAGGTACGCAGTGACCAAGGTGTATTCAAAATCTCTGGGCACACTGTGTTGATTTACTGCACTTCTCAGGGGTGGAATATAGGTGGGTAATATGGTCAAGATAAATTTAGCATTCGCTAGATCACCCCTGTTGTTGTTCCTGAGTTTATACTTTAAGTCTCTAAAGTATACTGTCAAGGCATCTGAAAAGATAGAGGAAGTTGAGGACAAACAAAATCGATGGCTAAAAAGTGAGGGCTATAGTTGGTTTCTCAACTGTCTCTGTCAAAATTCCTAGTTTTCCTGAATGCTAATATCTCTCGCTTCCCTATAGCTTCCCAATTTCTTTCTGGCATAATGTTCACTTGTGTTTCTTCATCAAGAATACAGTCAATGTCGAAGTTCCCTATTATTGCTTCGACTTGCTCCTTTTCTTTGAATATCTCTGGTAATCAGACATCTTTATGTTCCTTCAGGGTTTCTTTCATCTATATTAATACTTTCTTTGATTCTTGTTGGGTTTCTGCCTTTTCTGGATCTGCCTTATGGTATTCTTGATTCAGATTTATCCTTTCAAGCTTAACGATCATTCTAGGGAAATCCAATACCTCATGGTCCATAGCTTTGCAACAGAGACAACTAGGTCTTCTACTAGGGCATTCTTTAGCTAGATGGCCTAGTTTTCTGCAACTGTAACATAGGATTAATCCTCGCTTTATTTTAAATGATCCCCAACCTCTTCTGTACTACGCACTAGAATCGTGATAGCTAACCTGCAAAAAAATCTTTCTAGGATCCTGCATCCATTTGTTAGTTCAAACATTCTTTCTATGCATAGGTATAACATATCTATCATTATACTTATCGGATCTATTCATATCAAACTTTCTTTCATCTATTAATGCCCTAGTTTTTAAGCTAGGACATAATATATCAAACATACCTAGATCCATGCTCTAGAAACAAAAAAATTCACTTATCTTACTTCTACAGAGCACAAAGCTTCTAGATCTAATAACTTTTAACTATTCTTACCTTTATTATAGCACAGAGCTTACAGATCATACCTCTTTTCTGCATATCTGACCTCTTTCTTTCATAAATTTCCACTTTTACTTTTCTTAGAGCACAGAGCGTTCATATCTCACTTCTTTTCTTAAGATCTGATCTTCCTTTCTTCAGATCTGAACTTATTTCTGGCACAAAGCTTCACAGGTCGAGTAAAAAGCTGCGCACTAGGGAAACAGATCTATGCATAGAGTTTTCGTTTGCACAATTTTTCTTCTTCCTCAGTTCCCAGCAATCACAGTTTCAAGTCCTGGCAACAAAACCATTTGTTGGCACAGGGGAAGACCTAGGGTTCAATGCTCAAGATTGCACCAACAAATCCCTAAATACCGACCCTTTCGGCAACACCTGCGAAGCAGATGAAGTCTCACCCGAGGTAGAGGTAGGGGTGGTTGCAAGACTCAGGTGTTTGCAACGTTAGCTGGGACACAGATATGTGATTATATCATTTACAGATAACTTAGCATCGATCATTCATCAATATTCAACCCTTATTATACTTCGTAGACAACACAGAGCATCGCAGTGTATACTCAGATCTACAATATTTCAACACTTAACCATATCAACCCAAATCAAATCCAGTAGATCAGCACTAAACATCCTCATACATATAAGATATAACAATCATATATATATAAGAATCAAAGAGCATAAGTGGATATATCAAAGCACACAGCATAAGAAAAGATAAACACATTGAATCAAAGCACAAAGCATAACACACAGATTTACGTGGTTCACCCCCACCTTGAGGCTACATCCACAAGATATTCTTCTTTATTATCGTCTTCAATCTGTTACAAGCACAAAGCCTCCAAAACCCTTCTTTGCATAGGACAAAAGATCTGTACAGCTCGCTAGATCCTTCTTCCTTTCATTACAACACTTAGCTTTCTATAGCAACCTCTCAGTAACTTGCACTTAGCCTTGCAAGCCTTACACAATTCACACATAGAACTTATTCAACATCACATAGATGCACTACCAATTGCACTAAGCAATCACATCTACTACTTCTTACATTGCCTATCCTTCTATTTATACATTACAAAAGTGGGCCTAAGCACTACATTACATTTTCACTTTGTCTTCGACAGGCTGTCGAAGTCCCAAAAACGGTCAATTATGACCAAGTGTTCCTCAAAACTTGGTCAAGGGCCAACACTCCCAAAGAGGATATGTGCAGTTAGAATGCAGTAGGATAAGATCGCGACGTTTAAGTTCAGCGACATCAACCTAGGAGACCGCAAGAACCATAGTATGCTCGCTCCTTACAAATACTTGACTAGGACAAAGGGGAGGAACTCAAAAATAATCCCCCATCCATGGACTATGAACCTCACGTAGTCTACCGTCTTGAATGTAATGACGATTCCACACTTTGGAAGGCACCAGGAGGTTAATGCATGTGTTAAGATCCTGCTCTCATCCTACCATGGTGACTACCTATCGCTAGACCGACACATCATAGTCAATCCGACGCTGATCCATAGGATCACTGGATTGAGCATGCAGGGACCCGACCCAAAGGAATTCTACTCAGGGAAGGCTATGTTAGGAACCAAATATCAATATAGCATAGAAAAACCTCAGAAAAAGTACTCAACGCCTTGAAAAAGTGATAATTTTAGATAATAAGCCTCTTCGAGGGGGAAACCTCCTTTTACCCCACTTAAATGTTCAAGTACAAGATGATTCAAAATGAAAATGTCTCCTTGGTATATATAGCAGACTAGGAGGTATAATTACAACTAATGGCCTAAAGCCAACATAAATAAAAGAACATTACTAATATAATATGCCCCAATTAAGGGGTAATGAACCAATAGTAAGGCTTAACATGCCCCTCCCCTTGAGACAAGTGTTGTCTGCAACACTTGAGTAACTCCGGATGCTTCTGTATAAAAGAATCATCTTCCCAAGTGGAATCTTTAGCCGGTAGTTTCCTCCATTTAATGAGATACTCTGAAATGGATCTATTCCTCAGCTGGCAAATTCTTGTGTCAGTGATGGATTCAGGCTCCAATATGATTTTTCCTTCCTCGTCAAGTTATGGCAATATAGTTTGAACTGGGATCTTGTCGCCTATAACCTTCTTTAATCATGAAACATGGAAAACTGGGTGTACTCGTGAAGATGCAGGCAACTCCAATTTGTATGCCATAGTACCAATCTTTTTCAACACCTTATAAGGGCCATAGTACTTTGGTTATAA
>JASDQU011246686.1:21935-32933 GCA_032191745.1 Picea mariana | reverse complement strand
TGGATATTTCACTGTTATACTGTTATTTCTAGCATTTCGTTTCTGTTCTTCATATTTTATATATCTGGTATCTTGCAGTGTGCCTATAATTTGGAGACAGCTTATACATTACTTGTATATGTTCGGTTCTGAATGAGCCGATAACATCTCCTTGCTCGTTTAGGATACTTCTTGTTGGAGCATCCACCTTATCCAATGCCTAGATAATCATATTTATATACGAAAACAGTCTCGAACATGCTGCAACTTTATGAAGACCTGTTTCGGCGATGTCTCGGAGATGGTTTTCTGTGCCATTATCAGAATATGAAATTTCATTCTCCATTTTCTCTGCAATGGTAGCCCATGATTTAAGATTGTGAACTACTCCAGCTACAGTAGTGTCTGAAATGATGTCGCCTTCCGGCTGTTCTTCGGTCTTCTTTGAATCCTTTTTAGGCACCATGATCGTATGTTCACCAGCTCTGTGTTCAGTACCTCAGCAACAAGATTCCAGAGCAAGCAAAACTGCCAATTATGGAATAGCCCAAAAGAGGAGGAAAACTCTGTATTTGCTCGAATACCTGTAACAAAGAAGAGTTCAGCTTCACAATAATGTAAACGTTTCAAAAATTATTTTGAATATATCGTAAAATCTTCGAGATTTTTTCATCTGTTCTGAAATAAATGCAAAAGATATTACCGGATGTGTACATTAAATGATTGTACCTGACCTTTAGCAATATTTTCAAATATGATGGAAACTTACCAAATTGGATGATTGTCGCATTAAAGGTCATTTACCAGAGTTTAACTTTAAACTTTGTTTTTGAGAGTGATTAATTAGTGTTAATCTTAATTAAAGTTTGAAAACACTCTCAACGGGGTTTCGGAACTTTCAATGTCAAGAAAATAAGTGATCGCAGAACACCGATTGCCGAAATCGCGATATATTATTTAAGTCAAACATTTTTATTATCTTATTGAATCCAGATTACCTTTTCGGGATTTTATTAATCAAGAGCTCGAAAATCGGTAAATCGGGAAATTCAATGACATGAAAATTGTTGCTCACAAAATCACAAATTGCGATTTCCCGATATGATTAGTCACTCTTAATCATGTTTAACATCAATTAGATTAATTTCAAACCTCACTTAAGGATTAATTAAAATCGGGGATCGGGAAATCGGAGAATACGATGACGAGTTTCTTTGTTCTCACAAAATAGAGAATTCCAATTTTGCGATGAGATTATCTTAGAGTTTAAACCCCTTTTAAAACAGATTTAAGTAAATGATGTTTTTAATTAAGGATTAAGGTATCGGAATATCGGGAATCGTGGTTTCGCTATTTAATTTGTGTTGAACATTTGTTCATTCAAAACTCCGAATCCCGATATCCCGACGTAAATTGATATACCTTAACTTTTGAATCAATGTCCGTTTTAAAATATTATTTCGAATGGTATTGGAAGAATTATATTCTTTTGGGTTTTTAATTATTCTTTGTTCGAACAATGAACCATAAAGGCATCATGACTTCGTTGGATATGAATTTTTTACTTTCGAAAATTTATATGATGTAAAGCCTCAAAGATACAATATTTTTCATCTTTAAGATTAAAAATTCAAGTTTTGTTTCAACAGATCTCATCTTGCATAAGGACATGCAAGAAGGTAATCTGGGGGGTATGTTGAGTTGAGAAAAAGGTACAAATATCTTCCTTACTCCCATGGTTTATGATGCAATCTTGATTGACTTTTTCGTTAATTAGGAATAATTAGGATAGAAAGTGATTAAAATGTCTTCTAGAAATATTATTGAGTAATATTGGATAAATTCTAAAATTTGGTTGGAATTGTTTGATTTTATTGCAAGAATGGATAAATATTTTTAAATTGAAGATAGCCAAGGAGATTTTTAATATGCGTAGGGTATTGGAGGTTGAAGACATTGGTGCAAAGAAGTTTTGAGGAAGACTGATTCTCTATTTTGTAACTTTATAAATAGTAAAAGAAATCCCGAGGATCTATCGATCCTCAGGATAAATTAATTTACCCATATCATTGTAATATATAGAGGGTAATGAACCATAGAAAAGATAATCTAATAATTTTATCCAAGCATTCAGAATTTAGAATTGCTCTGCGAAAGCAGTCTTTTGCAAATGTTGTACCATCCATGGAATTAATTGAAGCTTTTGGAATTTTTACCATTCTTGCATACTGAGTTTCTAGAAGTAGTGCTTATGAGGACCAAGGGCCCATTCTAAAGGAGTTACTGTCTCATTCTGTAATTTTATCAGTTTGATTTCCATTCTGTGATTTAAATCTCCTTTGCAATAGTTAAGATAAATGCATGAGTGTGTTGATGTTTTAATGTCGTTTGCTCACATAAGATAGGTGTTTCATTTGAATGTTATTGATTGTTGTTCTAGTTTCCATTGTTGTAGTTTACTTCTTGACAGTTCCTCTCATTTTCATACACGTTCCTTTTTCTTAAATGAAAATTTGTTGTTCCTATCGCTTAAATTAGCATTTGTTGTTCTTTTCGCTTCAATTAGCATTTGTTTATCCTTTCGATTAGATTACATTTTTTGTTCCTTTCGATTAGATTATATTTGTTGTTCCTTTAGATTATATTACATTTGTTGTTCCTTTTCACATATATAGTAATTCGAGGTTTCTTTTCCAACAAGTTGATTAATAGTTGATATATTAGTTCTGCAAGTATTTTCCTAGATTAGATTATTGCTTCTTAGTAGATGAATTCAACAGATTAGTTAATTCCTTTAATTCCCAACATGTTATTAATCAGATTTCAATTCTGTTAAGTAAGATCTTAGTTTCAGAATCTTTAATGAACATGTGAGGAACTTGATTGTCGATAAACTCAAATTTGCTTTAACTACACAATTTTAGCCTCTATAGCTATCTACATAGACTTTGCTGATATTCCTGAAATAAAAGACGAATCCCCAGGTTGATAAATTAATGTTAAACTAAGGTTTCTTTCGGACATCTTTAGAGTTCAAAAGTCCTGTACCTGGGCTGAGTAGATGAAAGTGAAGCGATGGTAGTGAAAGTGTTGGAAATTTGTGATGGTACACCACATTCTAGAGGAAATATTTGTGAGTGATCAGGGTCTGTGCGATGTATCTCTAGGGATAGAGGACGAGAATTTTCTTTGCACTTGTTTACTGCTAAGAAATTGAACTATTTGTTCCATCTCATACTCTAAAATATCCATCAACTATCAGGGTTCAACACGTTTGAGGAAAGAAAAGAAATTTGTTTTCTCTGGACAGAACATCATACAAACCTCATAGTGATCTTTAAGAAACGAGGTGGTGGATTTCTTGTTTCCTATCCAGAGATTCATGGATTTAGGTTTCGAACTGAGAGACTCAGTGGCCTAAGGAATATATGTATCGGAATCCTCTGTGAATAAAGAAGTATTCTGACTTGAAACAACCATTTTTATATTTTTCATAGGTGACAGTGCCCCGTTCGTGGTGTTTCAAACCCGTGATGTACTGCATAGAAGTAGGGAATGACACACATTCAACATGGGAAGAAACAAAGCAATAATAACTATGTATGGTGGGTTTTGAAATGAAATCTGCTTGGCCATTTTGGGTGAAGTGGAGACTCACAATCTAGTTTCGTAGGAGGGAGGTGAGATAGGCATTGGTCCATCTGGTGAGAGAGAACCATTGTTAGATCCTAATGGTGATGATGTAGGGCTTGTTGGGAATTATGAAATATCTAAAAAATTGGAGAGAGGAAGGTGGAATGTGAAGATGTTGCACATCGGGGCCCGATCCTAGGGAGATTTCTCAAACCTCTTTTCATATATTTGTGAGTCCTTCTTCTTCTTCTGTGTTTGTATTCTCGACATTTGCAGAACTACCCATGTCGTATTCTTTTCTAGAATGTAGTCCAAGATGGGATTGGGGCCACCACTGAGAGTGGAAGGAAAACCATTGTTGTAGTAATAGCAGACAATCTATGATGAGTAAGGGAAGATGCGATTTGGTTGCTAAAAATAGTGTCCCCTGGAAGTTGCCTCTATAGATATCTATGCCTCTTGACACATTGATTAATGGATTATCATTGAAGAAGGAATATATGAGGTCAACACCAGATTATGAATCCTTGGAAGTAGCTATGAGTATAAAATGCTCATATAATTGAGGGAAAGTCAATGATTAATTACAAGTGGATCTACAAGATCAAACACATAGCTGATGGGAGCATCGAGAAGCACAAAGCAATATTTTTTTCTAGAGGATTATCTTAGGTGGATGGAATAGATTATGAGGAGACATTTGTTCATGTTGCTTGATACACTTCTATCTGGATGATTATTTCCCTTACTGCATCCATGGGTTGAATACTACATCATATGGATGTGAATACAACATTTCTCAATGGAGAGATTGAGGAAGAAGTATACATCAAGAAACCTGATGGATTCATGATACATGAGAAGGAGTATCATGTGTACAGGTTGAAGAAGGCCCTATATGGACTGAAGAAGACATCTCGATCTTGGTATGCGAGGATTGATGGAGACCTGATGAGTTTGGGCTTCAAAAAAAGTGTTGTTGATCCCAACCTATATTACAAGATTGTTAATGGTGAGTCCCTAATTTTTGGTCTTCTACGTTGATGATTTATAACTGACCAGTACATAGATCCTTATTGATAAATAAAATTATGTATTGGCCTCTACGTTTGAGATAAAGGACCTTGGTATGATGCACTACTTATTCTAAAGGTGTCATAGAGAAATGGTGAGATATTATTGAGTCAGGGGAATTACATAATTAAGATATTGAATAAGTTTGGGATATTGAATTGCAATCCCATGGGTACACCATTGGTGATGAATCTGAAGAAACTAAGTGTGTCCTATTCCGATTCCGATGAGATTGATCTAAACCTATATAGACAAGTGATTGGATCATTGATGTATATGGTTTACAGTAGACCAGATATTTTCTATGCAATGGGTGCACTTAGCTAGTTCATAAGTTAGCCGAGGCAAACACACTGGATTGTTGCGAAGCATGTGTTGAGATACCTGCAAGGCACATTTGGACATGGTATTATATATAGTTCCATTATTGACATGAGATTGCAGGGATAGGAAGGGCACCTCTGGGTGTTGATTCACTTTCGGATCTTCCACAGTTTCCTAGTGTAGTAGGAAACAAACTTCTGTGGCTTTGAGAACCACAGAATAAAAGTACATTTCATCAAGTGTAGAAATACCAATACATGATTCAAGCTATGAGATGTCGAGTAATAAGAAATGGAATCATTTCCAATGTATGTAAAGGCACTCCCATAAAGGGAGGCAATACTACATCCAGAAGGAGCAGAGATTGAGTTACCTCTAGAGGAGGAAGAGCTACATTCAGTTTCATAGGGAGAAGAGACAGAGGAGGAGTCACCTTCAGATCTAGAGGGAGTATTTATTGAGCCACTCTTAGTTCCATATAGAGAAGCGATAGAGGAAGAAATTGTAGAAAGAGAGTGGATGAGACAGTTCCAGAGAGAGAAATCCTAGAGGTGGGAAGTTTCTAACAGAGTAGAGAAGCTACTCTTAGTCTCAATGTTTAGCAGTTACAGAGTCCCAAAGGGAGCAGTTGTAGAATCCCAGAGGGAGTAGCTGCAAAGAGAGTCGAGGAACTACTCTCAATCAAAGATCCAGATAGTGCTTTGCAGTAAGAACCCTGAGCAAGCTCGTGATTTGAGTAGACTAAGTTGCAGAAGAGAGTGTACCAATTTGGTATATTTGGATATGTATCAGGAGATAAAGAGAGGTTGTAGAGATATACAGTTCTGACCAGGCAGAGAGTGCAGTTGAAACTAGATTCTATAACACTCAATACTGTACAGGAAAAATATGTTGTATCTAGTGATGCGAGTCATGTAAGCAATGAGGCTTCAGAGGATTATCACAAGATTTCATTTGAGACATGGTGTGGAGGAAGGTAGTATTGGTGCAATACCTTCCTACAAATGAGTAGCTTGTTGATGTTCTTACCAAACCCCTTACCAGGATGAAGTTCAATTACTTTCATGAAAGACCCGACGTGGTAGAGAATGCCTCCCTCGCTGAAAGGGAGTGTTGATGTTTGTATCTTCCTGAGACATTCTCCGTATTGTACTCCTCTATGACTGAGTTGAGTTTATCTGTGAGGAACCATATTCGAGAAGGGATAAGTGGGTGTGTTCTTATAGCCCAATTCCCTTATGTAGAGCAGTTAAAGACATGTCCCTTGTGGAGATAACATGAGGACATGTCAAGGGACTTAACCTTGATGTCACACACTATGGGGAGTTGACCCTAGTGTTTCTAGAGGGAGTAGCCTCTAGAATTCCACATGGGAGTGCCATGTGTGATAGAAATTCTCCAGATCGTACTCCTCTGTGACTGAGTTGAGTTGATTTATGAGGACACTTATCCAAGAAGTGATAATTGGGTTTGGGCTTATATCCCAATGTCCCTTGTGGAGAGAACATGAGGACACATCCCTTGTGGAGAGCACATGAGGACATGTCAAGGGAGTTGACCTTGACGTCACACACTATGGGGAGTTAACCCTAGTGTGTTTAGAGGGAGTAGCCTCTAGAAGTCCACATGGGAGTGAAATGTGTGAAAAACCCTTTGCTACTATGGTGGTTGTGTACCACTGGTGGAGACTGTGTATCTATGGATAGTAGTTGTGTGCTACTATAGTGGTTGTGTACCACTGGAAGTGACTATGTGTCACTAGACATTAATTGTGTGCTACTAGTAGTGGTTTTGTACCACTGGACAATAACTATGCACTACTATGGATAAGAAAAATTGTGTTCTATTGGATGACAATTGTAGTAGTTGTATGCTACTAGCTAATTATCATGGATACTACCAGATCAGTTCGAGAAACTATGTACTGCTTGATTGTAGAGAATGTGATGGATGATTCGATCTACCAATGGCATGGTAGTAGTTGTGTACTAGTAACTGATTACAGAGTAGTCAATGGAATAATAGAAGAAGACATCATGGAAATATGCATCCCTAGCTAAGAGGGAGTATTGATGTTTCAGCATCAGGTGAACCTTCTCCTAGATTGGGCTACAGACCAAGGGAGATAGGATACATTTATCATAAAGGTTCACTTGTGGTAAATGGGCCCAAGCGTAGTCCTTCCTTGATCATGACAAGGAATAATATTGACTCAAGGTGCTTGAGGTACTTTCCATGTGTCAGATAACATCGTGATAACACTCACTCACAAGGGTGTACCTATGGCGAATGGCCCAGGTGTAGTCTTTCTACTTAGTCATACTGATTTGACTAGGAATGATAAAGACTCGAGATGCTAGATGCTATCACATGTGGATCCAAATTGATTTTGATCTCATAGAGAGTCACTTGGCTCATATGGAGAGCCATAAGGGGATTTTCCCCTCAATTCAGTTGGGAGAGAGACATCTCCAAGGATTGATAGACTTGTGTCATGAGTCTAGGGAGAAGTTTGTATATTTAAGAGACAAGATTGGCATGATGCAGAATGTATCCCTCATTGTGAGGGAGTGTTGATGTTTGGAAAACATCTCGAAGACATTCTCCTAGATTAATAATTAATAATATAATTATTGATTATTAAATAATATATATAATAAGTAATAATAAATAGTTATTTATTATCCAAGGGATGCATCCTTTCATGGATGGTTACCATATGTTCTCTATATAGGGAACAATCATGATTTTAATAAAACATCTATCATATATCATCTTATATAGACAAATCAACAAGGACAACATTGATGTTGCCAGTGAATGGGAAACACCTAATAAAAAAATTCACTTGATCAAAGTTCTTCTTGATTGTACATAATTTAATTTCTTTGTTTTGTATATTCTCATATTCATAATTGCATTTCCCAAAAATAAGGCATCTGGTTTCTAGATTCTACGTTCTTGACAACCCATAAGGGGCTATCATCCCAGTTGGAGCCAATTGTTGAACCCCATACATTTCTTTTCTTTCACTCCTCCATACTTAAAATTTTTATGATTGTGTCATACAATACACACTTCTATTTTTTGTGACCTACATATTTTAATATACTTAGCCACTTTCCCATATCTTATCGGCTTCACGGGTGGCAGACTCATGGATGCATCTTTTATTCTTTCACAAGCTCGTTGCCAATACCTATCTTCTTTTTCCTTTTTCGTGGTCTCGTGGAGTCATAATTCTTTACCGATCCATCTATGTAAGTTCAACTGATAAATACCAATACTTAACCATTTCACAGATCAATGGACTCACGGTCTCATTTAAATATTTCTTCCATCTCAGACTCCTCACCATGATGTTTCATATTTATTTCACACTTCTCTAGTTATATTTAATATCGATTATATAGACTGAACTGTTGAATTGAATTTCGAGATGGCCATTATTAAATGGCATATTTCTCGAGGCAATTACATTTAATTCTTATATTCATTCATCAAAAATAGAAATTAAGTATTAATGTTTTACCATTATTTTAAGCAGTGATACAATAAATTTCATCAACCTAGTGAAGATGGCTGAGAGAAAACAACGATTATGTGGAGATACGTTGAATCTATTTGCCAGAGAATATCTTAATTATCACTAGTCAATATGTTATTGGTATTATGCGACATTACCAGAAAAAGACAGTAATAAAATTTGGATCTCAGGAATGGCTTGTGTTGGTTGTGTTCCTAAAGTTTTTGATTTTAAATAAGTAGTCACCTGGTGCATATATAAAATTGTTTAGAATATAAGAATGATTCCATTGAAGAATGGTTCCCCTAGTCATTGGCGCCATCAATCTTTAAAAAATTCTTGAAATTACTAGAGTCGAATATCACTTATAAAGGAGATGAAGCCAAAACTTTTCTTAAAAGGAAAAAATAATGGAATAGAGCTCCTACAAGAGTATTTTCAGGACCCAATAGAAATTCCACAAGATTTATCCAGGATTTAAGTGAGTTCTCTGAAAGACCCTTATCGATAAATTGCATGGCTTTTTACTAGAATCACTGGTCAAGATTCTACTCCGACTATTCCTCGGTTGGCCCTATATGTTCTACATTTTACAATCCATAAAAATATTGCATTCAACTGGGAGAAAATTATATCTAATGAAGTCTTTGGACAATTAGTCAATTTTAAGAGTGAGAAGAAGTTCTACATGACTTCTTATCTGATATTTTCCATTACATATTGTCATATTTTTAAAGGCTTAAGTATCATGAAGAGGGTAAATTCCAAGGTCAATCCTATGACCATGTGGTATCAGGACATGTGGAAACAAAAGGTTTTTCATCATTTTTATGAAGCTTATAATGATTTTTTTGTCTATATTCAAAAAATGTATATTTGGAGAAGATAATTCTAGACTTTTATTGGAAGCATCTTCTTTTCTAAACACAAAGGGAGTTTTGGAGAAAATGGACAATTACAATATTATCAAAATTTTCCGGTCTCATGAGAAACCTCTTTTTCTTCCTTATTATGTTTCAGATAAACTATTTATCATAGAGGTAGTGATCCAGATTATGCTAAGAATGAAATGAGACAAAAACAAAAATATAGAAGAGAACACAAAAATACAGTGAAACCCAACTTTTATTAATGAATAAGAGAGAAAAACAATGTAGAACACAAATTGGAAGAATGGGGTAGTTGATCTCTAGAATAAAGATATGTTGGATACAAGATTTACATCACACTCCATTCCATGCTTGAAGGGCCTCCTTCACCTTAATTATATACGAGGGAGTGAGAGGAGAACAATTACCATGATGCATGTGGGATAAATTAATCTAAGTTTATAAAATGTCGAAGGCATGTAAAACACTAGGACTTCCTGGGTGGTCACCCATCCCAGTAGTACTCTAGCATGAGCGTGCTTAACTATGGAGTTCTAATGGGATCCAATGCATTAAAATTATGTTGTAGGCATGTACATAAGATCATTACATGATGTCTGTAATTAACAAATGACGATGGTATTACATTCCATTCCCCATCAAAAGGGTGAATATCATGGTTTATCAAAACCACAAGCTCGAAATGTTGATTCAGTGGAAAAGGTGGTTGGCCATCGAGATCCACCTCGATCATTCTTCCCCCCTTAGGAAGAAATCATCCCCATTGCGTCAAGTTCCCTCGGGAGATGGGGAAACTTCTACTGAATCTTAACCTTGTTGAGTCGCTTGCCCTGTTGAAGTAAATGTCCTCCTTGTACTTTTTCAATGGAAGGATGTCATGAACTTGTTGGAGGTGTTGGATCCATTCAACATATAGAGACTACATTACAAAATTTATCATTTGACCTTAGAAAAATTGAAGGTGAATTATTTAATATCAAATTAAAGTAAGAAGTGACCATTTCTCCCTTAAAATTTATGACACTCCAAAGGAAGTAGTTAATACTGTTAACACAACCACAACCAACAAGAATACAAAAGGTACATAAACACACAAATGAAAAGAAATATTCCATAAAAGTAAGTCCATAATGATCACATACTTTCTTCCTTCTCATAATTCATCTAGTTGTATTTATTATTTCACTAGAAAAATATAACCGAGTTCTGATAACCTCCTTGTTGTCTTCTTTCTAGATCTTGCTGCTCACATTATTCTACATAATATTTTCTCCTCTTCATACTTCTTGTGTATATTTTATGGTCCATGGGAGACCCAATCCCAGTCCATTTTATGGACATGCCTTTAAATTGATGACATTGTAATAAACCATATTATTTTTTGAGAAATCCTAGTGTTAGCGATATTTCTTGTACAGGGGGGTAGAACGTAAAAGAAGGGGTAAAAACCCACTTGTCCAAAGTTCTGGGCGAAAATGCGCCCGTGGTAAGCAACAAGCAAGACCAAGCGGTCCGGATTTGCACGCCCAGATCGACGACGCGTATGGGATTCCAGACCTCCACTGCCTTTCA
>JASDQU011246686.1:7709-19314 GCA_032191745.1 Picea mariana | reverse complement strand
CCGGAATCATAGGTGCAGTTTCCAACGGCCATGATCAAGGAGCCCAGATCAACGGCTCAGACATAGCCCCAACCTCCTCAGTTTCCCTGTCTTTAACCCACATGGGCCCGCCTCCCGCCATGTCATCTTCCTGCCCACCTTTCCCTTGTCGCCATGTGTCATCGATCACCTCTCTCTCACACTTCCATATGGCATTTCCCTCGTCTCATCATCCATTTATCACTCGCCATGAATCTTTTTCCCTCGATGTCAGCCTTTCACCACATTAAACTTGCCTCGTCCATTTACCCGCTGTCTCTACGTATATCCCTAATGACTCCTGTCAATGCCCCGCCACCTCTCTCACCTCTCATCGTTCTTACTTCGTCTTTGCGGTTGTGGCCCCATCATTCCATAACCTCACCCCATTTCCCGTGCTGGCCTCCATAACCGTCCCTTAAGCTATTCAGTTATTCCAGGTGGCAGCGTGAGGGGTATTCCATATCCCGAAGTGCTGAGTTGGCCGGGCCTTCCTCAATCCCAAGAAAGAAGTTATTGAAGCGGTTGGTGGTGGGTAGACATCTTCTCCGCCATAATGGGAAAGTCCTGCATTGGGTTAAAGGCACGTCGATTCACCAAATAAGCTGTCAGAAGACTGATCGCGTCTACCATAAGTTGCACGACCATTCAAAGATTGTAGCTCCGTATTGTCAGAAGCCATGCAGACGCAAAGCCTTCAATGGATTTTCTTGGTTCCGCTGTTTTTGATTGTTTTGAGTATATGTAGGCATTTTTTCCATTTCGGTATCTATCGATGGTAGAGCTAAGCTCCCGACTGTAAAGTTTCAGCGATATTCTGGTCTCCTGGTTATGCCTCTGTGTTTTAGACTTCTTGGTTTATAACNCCCTTTTTTCCATCTTGGTTTCATCTTTTGCTGGAGGGTTCACAGTTGAAGGATTCACGTGGACTTAACAATCTTGTTGCGACAAAGGATTTGTTGTGACATCTTTGTATCCTCTGGTTTTGGTGTGTGAATGTAAAAGGATTTTGTGTTCGAATGCATTTCTTCTTCAGTCTGTTACACACTGGATGTTTGTGATAGACCTTTACACCCTTCTTACGTAAGTCTTCCACCTACTCACCCTTTTACTACGACTCACTGTTTGGAGTTTATCAAGACCTCACTCTTTCATGCACGCCTGGTCTAGTTTCTGAGTTGACACGACGTTGTTCTGAGTTTTCCTCCATTTGATCACCCTTTAAACAAATCGTGACATAAAACTAATGGGCTTTGGGCTCTGCTCCTGCTAGCAATCCAGGAGTGACTTCCGAACGCTAACACGTAGAGAACTATTTTGGAGTTGGTTTTGATTGTGTTTTATAACATTGAGTTTTGAGTATAATATATTTGAAATCAACTTATCAAATTCTCTATTTGATATTAATAAGAAATACTCTTTCAAAGTTCTCTTGTGCGATTGGACTATTCTTTTTTATTTTGAATGTGATCAGAAAATATGAAATCATGATGGATGTGAGGAATCATTGTTATTTTCTATAATTTATTTTCAGTATGTGTGATTCTTGAGTTTCTTGGTCCATATATAAGGAATTCTCCATTAAATTTACTTTTTTGAATTTAACTTTTCTTGAGCGATAAAAACTTGAATTTCGTCACTCGACACAATTCTATATTTTGATATAAGATATCCAAAGAAAAATCTTTGAAATAAAACAGAGGAGTACCACCTTTATAAAAACACAGGGAAATATTAAGTTCTCATGAGGTTGTCGTTTCGGTCTTGACATATTCAAATGTCAATATTTTTGGCGACCATACTAGGGATCGAATATAAAAAGTTGGTTTTAGACCAAATTTCCTTATGATTCAACCTCAACTTGATCAACCCCAGTTAGAAATTGGATTGAGAAATCAAAGAAGTATTTTTCATCAATTGTATAATCTTGTGTTGACAATAGCCCAAAATCAAGAAGAATTGGAAAGATCTTGGAAAACGCTTGTCCAAGAAGAAGAAAGAGAAATTATTAGAAGATAAAGAAGAGAATAAAGACATATTAGAAGAGTCCAAGCACAAAATAGAAATTGAAACTAGAAGGGTATAAGGGACTAATAACTAGAAGTATAAGTAAACAATTTCATACTCCAGAAACTAAAGAGCTCTCCTTTGAAGAAAAATAAATTGGTTTAGTCATGGGTGATAGAGGTGAAAACTATGAAGAAAGATGTGAATAAAGACGAACATAAAGGAATGAAAGAAGAAGTCCAAGAACAAGGATTAGGGATTTCCCTCTTAAACTTTGAGGAGAATAACATAAACTTTCAACTCTCCCGCAAGGAACATTACCAATATTCTTAGGTGATGCAGAAATAGATCTTAAAAGACATATGTATTTATTTTTGGATATATGTGATTTTAACTTGATAGAATATGATGATGTAATGGTGAGATTGTTTCTTGAGATATTGACTAGTCAAGCATATCTCTCAATAAAAAATCATGATTTTAGTCTTGATAATTGTATGGTTGATACACGAAACACAAATAAAATCATTCCATTATCAGTCATGGAAGAGTTGGGGATGAGTTGCATGAATATTATGAAACCAATGAGAGTATTTATGCCATAGAGTCTAAAAAATTTCTTGCATATGGATAGATAAAATATTTCTATGCTTGGATTACTATTTCTCCACATATTCCGACTGTTTTCACAATTACAATTGTTGATCTTCCTTCAGCTTATGGAGCAGTTATCAGAAGGGATTGTTATGCAATGATAGGGGGCACATCATGAATGAAGAGATTTGCATGATGTTATCAAATAAGAATGGAATGATGATGAGAGTTCCACGAGAACCAAGAAAACCTTTCTCTTTCCAAAGGAAATACAATGAATTGATGAAAGGCTATGTATATGCCGGCATGAGGAATTATTCTGTGCTGGACCAAGAACATGATGATATCTCAGAAAATCAAGAGGATATTTCATTCAAAGGATATTGGAGAATTTATTTTGATGGTGCGTGTTCAATTTTTGGTAATGGTGTTGGAGTTATTATTAAGAGCCCTGATAAGATTATACATCCACTTGTTATTAGGTTGGAATTTACCTACACAAACAATGAAGCTGAAAATGAGGCACTAATCCAAGGGATGATCTTGTCTTTGGAGATGAAAATTGAACATTTGGTTATAATCAAATATTCTAATCTAATTGTAAATCATGTTACTCATAAGTACAAAATCAAGAAAGAAAGGCTAAAAATGTACGCTAAAAGAGTAAATGAGTTGATGGAATCATTTAGTTCATTTAATTTATCCTTCATTCCAAGAGAAAGGAATCAAAAAGAAGATTCTTTGGAAGTTGTTGCATCATTGTTCAATTCAGACGATTTACAAGATAAGAACACCTTTCAGGTAAAAATAATTTCCAGGTCCTCTATTCCTGACAACTAGGAATACCTTCAAGTATTCGAGAATGATGAAGAGTTGAATGAATTTTTTTCCAATTCAGGAGCAGTTGAAGAAAGTGTGAAATTGATTCAAAAAAATTGTATCAAGTCTGAATCTTTGTTTTCTCAAAATGATCAGACCAAGAAACTTAAAGAAGAAGAATTTGTATGGAAAATATATGAAACCCAATAAGAAAATATTGGCACTGAGAGTTCTCCTAAATATGTAAATCTTGGGATCGATCAATATATTTCCTTGTTTGTAGAGTACTTGAATGTTTTTGAATGGAGTTATGATGATCTTAAAGCATATGATAAAACAATTTTCAACATGTCATACCTCTGAAAGAAGGTACAATGCCATTTAAACAAAAGTTGAGAATAATAAATCCAAAGTTAAAGCCTATAGTTAAAATAGAACTTGAAAAGTTAAAAAAGACTGGGATAAGTTTTCCAATTAGACATTCAGAGTGGTTGTATAATCCAATGGTTGTAAGAAAGAAAATCAGATAAATTCAATTGGGTGTTGATTACAAAGACCTAAATAAATAAAGTATCAAAGACAATATCCTTTGCTAAATGTGGAAATGTTACTACAAGTAACTAGCTCAACTCTTATGTCTATGTTAGATGGATTTTCAGGTTACAATCAAGTTCTTGTTGTAGAGGAATATAGGTTAAAAAATGAATTCATAACACCATGGGAGACATATGCATATGTTTGAATTCATTTTGTATTAAAGAATGTTGGGGTGACCTTCGAGAGGGGCATGGATCATGCTTTCCAATATTTGATTGGTAAATTTATTGCTGACTACCAAGATGATCTTACCGTATATTCCAAAATAAGAGAAAAACACATTGATGTTTTAAGAGAAGTTTTTGAAAGATGTAGAAAATTTGGAATATATTTAAATCCCAAGAAGTGTATATTTGTTGTTTCTGAAGGAAAACTATTGGGGCATATAGTCAGGAAGGAGGGGATTTATATTGATCTTGAAAGAATGAAAGAAATTGTTGTAATCTAGGGAAAAGTAGGGGATTGTTACCAATAGTCCATTACATAAGGAAGCATAGAATCACATAGTCATACATATATACAAAGACATACACAAAGTAGTGGAATCCCAAAGAATAACACTTTATTATGTATATATGAGTCAATACATCACAACGTATACACTTTCTCTGATACATGATTGTGTATTTATACTTACATATTCTATTACCAAGCAGTTGTAACTACTTAATTTCCTATGGCGGTCAATTATTTAGGGCTTCGACTGACTTATACTTTCAACTTTGGAAGTCGATGGACTATTTTTTGTCGACTGCCAAGTCTAGTGGACTGAGTTGACTAGCCCTTACAAAATTTCCCTCCACCGCAATTCATTGATCATCCTGAGCAAGAGGGGATTATGACAACTTTTCTTTTACATTGGTTGTTTTACAAAATGAGAATGATAGAAAGAGAGAGAAAGAGAGAGAGATAAAATTTTATAGTGCTTCAAGAAGTTATGTGGCTATATCTGACTATCCTGTTGGCATCATTCGGGGGCCACTGATTGACTTGATTGCTTCTTTTGTTCCACTCATTAGGTTGGATTCAAATGTTGTCTGGAGTATGTTGGGTGACACTTGATTTAGGTGTTGAATGAAGTCATGCCATGCACTGATTGATTGTTTTTCTTTCAGACTGAGTATATTATTTTGTCATAGGCAATTCATTTTTTATGATATATTTACCTCCTTTACTTTGGTTGATTCTAGGTCGACTTGTTTTTTTTCTTGCTGAACCTTATTTCTAACGCCGGGGAATACTTTATATTTATGTCAATTGGGGTGTTTTTGATTCTTTCTACACTTTATACCACAACCTTTTGTGTCCTAATCTTGCTATATGTAGCTGCAAAGTATGAAGGCCAATTAATCACCACTGAATTATGGATTGTTGCATGCTTGATGCTGTCGTCTAGGTTCTTCCTGACTTCTTTAAAATGATATATTAGATTGTGTTGCGGCTCTAAGCTATCATTTTCCTGTTAAAGAAGATCGATTTCCTATTGTCTTTTGATGTTAGCTCTTACCAGCCTTTTGACAAAGTATTTAAAACCTACCATGGGGCTCTTAGTTTCTAACAATTTCTCCATCTCTAAGTGCTTCCTAACTTCCTCTTTTCATTCTTGTAGTATTTTCCTTCGATTCTCTTTGATTTGTGACACCTGATTTCCTTCATTTATAACTTTTTTCCACCTCTTTGTTAATTATTTTTAGATGGATTGATGTAAGTCGAATAGGTGTTGGTTAGATATTGTTGTTGGGTTGAGTGTAGTTTCAATAGCTGATCCAGATGGGGTGGAAGGTCGAGTTGTTTTGATTGTGATTTTCAGAAGTTTCTTTTTCTTACTCTTCTTCGTCGTTTTTGTCGACCCCCCCTCTTTGTCTTGTCCTTGTGAAGTCTAGCGTGTAGATAAGTGGGTCTGTTGTTGTTGTGCAGATGAATGAGTCTACTATTGTTGTGTAGATGAATGAGCCTATTGATGCTATGCAAATGATTGGGTCTAATAGAAATTTTCTCCTTTTGGTGTTTCCTCCTGTTGTGTCTGTTGTGTTTCTTTTTACAAAGGAGGTTGATGATCCTTCTTCAGTCCTTGTTCTGTATCCTTATTCGAGGGTTTTTTTGAAAGGGATTCCTCTCTAGGTTCCTGCCTTTGTTGTTGTTGTTCCACATTATGTTGTTGTTTCACTTTTTTTTCTTCTGTGGGTTACTTCTTCAGTCTGACAACTTTGGTTTTTATATTCGACGATACGTCATTCTATCTGACATGTCGGTTCACAACTATAATCTACTATATTATTTTTTTCTCTTGACATAATATTTGGCAAGGATCGAGTCAGTGAGATCCTTGATGTGAATGATAATTTTATCAACTTCGTTTCTTTTTGGATCGACAATGAGTGTGTCTTGTAAATTCCCATTATCTTCGGTTCTATACCATAATCTTGTAGATTGTTCGTCGATTTGAATTATTTGTTGAAGGAATTCTCTAATTCGAGGGTTGGTTGCTTGAACATGAGGAGTGCATATCATCAATCTTGACTCTTCATAATCCATGATTTCATGTCGGTTTTTTGATTGATAGGCACCCATGCTAACCTCTATTAACTGTGTTTCATTATTTTTGTAGGAGATCACCGCAACTTCTATTATTTTAAGCTCTAGTCATTTTCTTTCAGAGTCAGAGGGCTCACACACTCTATCAGGATGATATTATTTGACCATTTTTCTATTCAACTTTCGGTTGTTCCACAGGTTACAAATTTCCTCTCTTTTATTTTGGCTCTTATCCTGTTCCAATTTTTGGATGTTGGTTGTTTCTTTGTAAATTTTATTTCCTCTTGAAGACATTTATGCTTCATCACTACAAGGAAAATACCATTAAAAGATATGTTTGTAGTGGAGGTGCACGGGCATATGTTTTAGCGAACATTTTTTTAATGGTGTGTTTATAATACTATACCGAACTGGTGCACCACAAGAAATAAATGCACCGATGCTAATAAAAAAAGGTGCATCGTTGCAAAGTTATTTAAAAAAAATAGAAAACAATGGTGCACATCATATAAAAGAAGCTCTCAAGCACCGGTGTGCATGAAATAGGCACACCCGTGCAAAAAAAATAGGTGTACTGTCTACACATTTTTCCTTTTAAAAATGCATACTAGTGCGCTATTTTCCATTGGGAGAACCAATGTGTTCCAAGCTAGTGTACCATCATAAGCTTCTTTTTTTATAAATAACAATGCACTGTATGCGGCGGTGCGCCACCAGAAATCAATGCATCGGTGTAAATAGAAAATGGTGGACCATTGTAGATTTATTTTAAAAAAATAAAAAACAAGGGTGCACATCATATAAAACAAGATCACAAGCATCGGTGCGCATGAAACGAGTGCACCGATGCGCGACAAACATATGCACAATATTTTCATTTAAAACAAAAGAATAATAGTTCAGCTTTGTACACTGAGCACACTGGTGCGTTCCATATGGTGCACTGTTATAGGGTTTTTTAAAAATAACGGTGCATTGTTTGGAGTAGTTAGCATCGGTGCACTTAACCCGAGAACACCAAAACAATGGTAAATAAAAACAAAAACCAACAATAAAAAATCATTTTTACCATTTTTAATGCAGAGAAGCTCTCAAGCACCTGCGCCACCTTTGCCCAACTGAAGCTCACTTTCATCGATGCTTCCATTGCTTGTTGTGTTTCCGTTCGGTGCTCAGTTCGTGGGATTCCAATTTTTCCATACAATGGGAAATTTTCATTTTTTTCACTACATCCCAACGATGCCTCCTCGACGAGAAAATGTCTAGGTAAATTATTTATTTCTTTGTACATTGTATTTTTATAGGATTAAATTGTAAAATAGAGTAAAATTTGCAATGTTTTATATTTTTTTTTCTGCATGATGCGTTCAAGCTATTTGGCTTGCATCGTACATGGTGCACCCTGTAAATTTTATAGGGTGCACTGAAAATGTATAGGTTGTTTCCACTGGTGAATCATAATATGAAACACATCAGTGTGTACATATAAACGATGCATCAGTGCATTAACAATAAATGACGCATCGTCGAATATAAATAGTTTCCATAAAACGGTGTGTTGTTTATAGTGAACGCATCAGTGCGTTCATAAAACTATATGCATTGTTTAAGGGAAACTATTCATTTTTGACAGTGCATTCCTAATAAATGCACCAATGCATGGTTTATAATGAACTCACCGGTTCATTCATAATAAAAAACACACCATCGAAAATAAATAGTTTCCATTAAACCATGCATTGTTTATAGTGAACGCATCGGTGCGTTAATAAAAATGTATGCACTGTTAAAAAGAGATAGTTGTTCACGCGGTGCGTCCTAGATAGTTAACGCACTAGTGTGTACACAATAAACTACGCACCATGGACATTATTTTGTTTTTCAATCAGTGTGTGGATTATACGAAATGAACCATTGTGCAAGAATATATACAACACACCATTTAAAACGAGTGTCTAATTTAAGCAGTGTGTTGTGATGAATGGAACACATCGAGGCATTGTCATATCTATATGCATCATGCTTTCGTAGTGCATTGTATACAATGGGGCGCACCGGTGCATTGATAATTACTATGCATCCCGTAAAATAAATTACATTTTGCATGTGGTGCATAAGATATGTGTGTGTACCATGGGTGTTGCATGACTTCTTTTTAGGGGCACCAATGGTTAATTTTTTGTTTTTTTGAAAAAAAATTAAGTTTGCATATTTTGAAATAAATTTCTCATTTGCTAAAAACAAGTTTTATTTTTATGTATGATGCTGATGTAATTTATATGTTTATTATGTAGAGACATCAATGCATGGATTAGGAGTAGCAACAGAGAGTGGATCAGTACAATATGGTTAAGGAGTGGTAGGCTAGAGAGAGGGAGTAGGATTTATACCCTCAGCCTAGTATTGCAGCTATGCGGGTCCTCTTGAGGAATGTAGGCCTCCTAAAGTACTATGAGGAGGCTACATCCCTAAATCAAAACTCCTCCTTTCTTACGTAGTTGATCTGGTGATGGGATTCCCATCAACAAGCATTCAAAGTTGGTCCTCATCAGTGGTACCATCCCACTAAGGAGGATATGTATGTTAAGCCCTAAATAGTGGCACATTACCCCTTAATTGGGGCATATTACATTAGTAATGTTAATTTATTTATGTCATCTTGGGTCCATTAGTTGTAATTGTACCTCCTAGTCTCCTATATATACCAAGGAGACATTTTCATTTTGAATAATCTTGTATTTGGACACTTATGAGGGTATAAGGAGGTTGCCCCCTCCAAGAGATTTATTATATGAATTTCTCTCTTTTTCAAGGCGTTGAGTACTTATTATGAGGTGTTTTTATGATATATTGATATTTGGTTCTTAACATATGGTATCATAGCTCAAGGTATTGGGGTTTCACTGCTAAATCTGAGACACCTTGGAATTTTCACTATAAATTTTTTTCTACAACATTTTATGAGGAATGGATTGGAGGATATTTAGTAGACAGATCAATGTACTTTGGGTTAAAACTTAATCTCCTGAGGTCTTATAATTTCGAAGATACAACCTATGTAAGATAAGGTTCTGGAATCATTCTGAATTGAGTCATTGCAGAATTTTCGCTATAAAATGTTTTCTGTAATGTTTCAGACCCTGAAATCTGGAGGCTATTCATAGACATTAGTAAGGTATCTGTGTTAAACATTTCAGCTTCTGGGTCATATTACATTTTTAGATACACCCTGTGGAAGATAGGGTATCTGACTAGTCATATTGACTAGCATCAAGTAGGTGTTCTGGGTAAAACAATCATAACTTCATAGAGTATCCAAATAGAGTGAGACCAGTTGCATTGGATAATGGTCAGTCCATAGTATTTAGGGTATGGTTTTTAAAATTTTATATCAATTATTTTGTGTGGGGCACGCTATACAAGTGAGATCTCCTGGAAAGGCAAAAAATCAACAAGTTGTGGGGAAGTTACTGTAAATTCCACTTGGCACATCCAATTTTGATGAGACCTATGGCATTGTAGAGAATAAATATCAAAGAACTACAAAAAATAAATTTTCGTACCCAGAAGGGTCGAAACTTTGGAGATACAATAGAAGAAATATTGTCTAGTAGAACCACCTCAAAATCAAGGTTCAAAAGTTATACTTGGCCAACATGCCACCCAAAAAAGGGAACTTCTACACCAAATAACCCTACAGACAATCCTACTTGGACTCTTGATGAAGGTGAAGAAATGTGTAGGGACATAAATGAATTACAAAGGAATACAATGACAAAATATGAACTACAAGGGATGATGGATTCAAATGAAGCTAAATTGGAGACAATAATGGATACTAAGAAGGATGGTTTAAAAAGGGAGATCATGGAAGGATTGAAAAATTTCCTAATAGAGAGGGCACCTGAAAGTGAAAATGTATCCCATGAAATTCATGATGAGGACACAAGGAAGATGAATTAAGAATGGAGAAACTCCAACTTTGGGTTGAAGACCAACCACGTTCCTAAGATCGATATGATGAAGTTTGATGGAATGGACCCAATCACATGGATACTTCATATGGAGCAATTCTTTTATCTACATAATGTGCCACATACACAAAATGTACGAATTTCTTCTTTCTATTTAGAATCCAATCATTTTTTATGGTATCAATGGTTTTTTTCTCGTAAATCACTTGTCACTTGGACAATTTTCATGTAAGAAATTATAGTACACTATGAGGATATAAGGAGCAATACCTTGTTTATCCAATTGATAAATCTCAAGCAAAAGGGTTCAATTATAGAGAACATTGAGAACTTCCAAAGATTGAATATAAAGGTAACAAATATTCCAGATGATCACTTGATTGATGTATTCATAGGAACTTTAAGAGATATCATTCAACATGAGGTTTTCCTTTGGGAACCCAAATCATTGGAGAATTCATTTAGGGTGGAAAGAAATGTTGAAAGTAAAAATATGGCTATGGAAACTAGAATGACCACTCCTAACATCTATCGAGAGAATAATGCTCCTTCTTCTAAAACACCTCATCCTACAAGGTTGACACCTCAACAATTGGAGGAAAGAAAATAAAAAGGTTTATGGTTTAATTATGACAACAAGTATAGTAAGGGACATAAGTGTGGTGAGAAGAAATTATTCTACATAGATTGTGAAGAGGAAGAAGAATAAGAACAAGAACAAGAACCATCTCAAGATGAAAACATAGAAGAGATTTATTCTGAAGAGTTGACTCCAACGATATCGTGTAATGCATTGGCTGGAATTAGCACTCCTCAAACCCTCAAGATTGAAGGATATATCAAAACGAAAAAGGTAATAGTCCTAATTTATTATTGTAGTACTCATAATTTCATTCACTATATATTAGCCAAAGCTCTCAATTGCTTTGAATATCCAGCACCAGAGTTTCTAGTAGTTATTGCAGATGGAGGAACTATCAATTGCCTAGGAAAATGCAATAAGATCAATATTACTATGGGGGAATATGTAATGAATAGTCCAATGATTTCTATACCCATGG
>JASDQU011246685.1:0-17895 GCA_032191745.1 Picea mariana | reverse complement strand
TTGAGGGTGTTTTTCGAGAACACATCCCTCACATACTCCCTTGGAGAAATGGATGTTTGGTAGACCATCAACTAATCTATGCTTGCTAATCTGTTGCATGTATCTGAAATTCAAATGTCCAAATCTTTCATGCCATATCCTACTACTTTCATCAGCATGAGTAAGCAGTAAAGCATAATCAGGTTCAATGAATTCATAAAATGTATACAATCTAGACTAATGATTTACCTCACCGGTAGCAACCCTAGAGTTGGTTTACATGTCGTATATGTCCATGTAATTTTGTGTGAATACGACTTTCTTTCCGATGCCGAAATTCGTCATCTGATACACGGAGAGAAGGTTGACAGAAAGCTTGGGAACATGCAGCACATTCTCGAAGCTTCCGTTGGTGAGTTCAATCCTTCCTTTGTCAGTGACTTCGATAGAAGAGTTGTCCGTCATCAGAATAGGAGGAACTTTGCATGCATCCAAAGAAGAATATACTTCTTTTGAGGTATCCATGTGATGTGATGCTCCTGAATCTATGATCCAAGCATCGGGAGAGGAGTTGATTGCAATGAAGGCATGGCTAGAATTGCCTTTCTTGGAATTTGGATCTTCTGGCTTCTTCTTCTTTGCACCCTCGGGGATGCGATATCCAAGGTTGTTTTGCTGAAGTGTCTGAGATATCATATCTATTTTTTTTTGCATGCATGTAGATTCTGAATGGAATCCTTTGTGACAGTTTGTGCATTTTTCTCCTTTTCTTCCCTTTTCTCCTTTGGATCCGGAGGCATCGGTGAAGGGTTTTGTGTACCCTTCCTTCTTCATATGTGCATGAGCTTTCCACTTATATTTATCTTTAGATTTATGATATTTGTGTCTGCCATCATGCACAGTGAGTGCATGCACCCTTGGGCCTTTGATTGTGCCCATGTTGATGAGCTTGGTTTGGTCTTGTGTCAGGGATTCAATAAAGTCCTCAAGAGAAGGCATATTCCAGGTGGCTCTAGAGGCGAATCTGACAGTATGGAATGTGAATATGAATACAAAAAAATCAATACCAAGCTTGGAGAGAATGGTGAGAACCATTTGTTTCTCCTCCTTCGATTTATCAACCCCGCAAGCTTTGAGTTGCAACAGTAAATCCTTGAATTTTGTAAAGAAATCTTGGATATTCTCGAATCTTTTTGGATCCAATGTGAGCAGCTCCACCTCCAGCATGTGTCCCCTCATCTCATCCTATTTTCCAAAGATCCCTTCCAATATGGTCCAAGCTTCATTGGGAGTCTTATAGGAAGATATATGAAAAAGGAGATCGAGAGAAATAAGACTACAAATTGTTCTGAGTGCCTCATCCATGCGATTTAAGTACTTGGATTTTTATATGGATGATGTCAGCTTTGTATATTTATTCATGGTTAACCTATACAACCCTCTGGATCGGAGATGTATGGCTATTTTCTCCTTCCATGCAAAATAGTTGTAAGGTGTAAGAATGAATTCTTTTTGGAATTCCATCTTTCCGCTGTCTTCAATCTCTTGTACCTGCTAAAAACATTGGTGTATCTTTTGCTTAGCATTCCGTCGGCTCTGATACCATGTAAATGTGTTGACCTGCATAGAATAGATCTAGATAAACAATGATACACACATTTGCAGAGAGAATTGGAAAAAGAAGAAGAAGGAGAGAAAGGATGGAAAGAATTCTCATTAACCGTTATGAATAATGAATAATTTACACATGATATACTCTGTATAACTCAATGAGTTCGACTTGAGGTGAACCAAGTCTTCATAGTGGTGGTCTAGAGTGATCTGGACACACACCAGCAGTTACAGGAGTGAACTGCCACCTATTCTAGTCTCTCAGGCAGTTACGGGAGTGAACTACCACCTAGTTGAGTTAACTAGTCAACTAGTCTTCAGTTAACTGACTGAACAGAAAGTAGTGAGGAGTTAACTCAAGGAATCAAGGCTAATGTGCCACTTTGGTGATGATACCAAGGCAAGGTCTAATTATCATGGTGATGATTCTAATGCAACATCTAAACTCAACTCAACTAGTCAAACTGAAGTGTGAACTGAAAGAGAATATTCTCCACGTGGAATATTCTCTCCTAAAATATAAGAGACTAGATAATGACTAATTATGAATAATGAACAAATAAAAACCTTAGGAAAAACAAATCCTAGGTGTGTGTGAAGTAACTCCAACAAAATGATCTATGTTGCATGTTATGTATTTATCCACAAATTGTTCGATCTCTGAATTGTTATCAGCTCCATAGACTAGTGCACCCTCTATCCACAACAATGTGTGATCATGTTCATTTCCCCTATTCTAGAATTCAATCACAAAAATGTATTCCTATATGTTTCCGAAAAACATTTCATTATGGCATATCAATTGTCTCAAAGCATTTATTCTATGTCTATAGTAGCGAGTACATGTCACTGGGTCTTTTCTTATGAGGTAGTCAATGTCATTATTTTCCAGTGTATTGGTTTCTTTTTTATGTTTCCTGTTCCTATGCAGGTCAGATATGGTAGCTACCAATAGATCCCATCAATGCTATGCACTTGTAAATGTGATGAAAAATGTTGGCGGGCCCAATTGTCGGATCATTGCAGAAATTGTTTTTTTTGTTTTGTTGCAAATAGTCAGGAGAGGTTGGAATGTTTTTGAAATCTATGTATCCAATATCAGATTTCAGAATTTTTTCTAGATTTACTTTGTACTTCACATCCTTGGCCAAAAAATTTCTTCCTTGTAACTGGCCTTTTCTTATTTGAACCCACATGCAGGAGAGAACTTGCTCTATTATTATGCGCATTGTTTTGAAAAACAAATTTGTTATGTGACAGGAGAAGTAACTACTTGAATGTAGCATCTCCCATCGGACTATTTTATGATAACTGAATCATTTTGTAATATCATTGGCACGTGGATCTCCATAGAAGAGTGTTGGAGAGTTCATTTCCTCATTGAATTTGTCCTTGAATATTCCAAGTGGACGCTTCCCCTCGGCAGGTGAAATTTCAGCAATCTTGTCTTGCAAGTCATGAATGCACTGTGAATCAATGAATCCATGCACCAATGTATCAGCAGGTGTTTCATTCTCCGATTCATCACTTGTATCAAATTCACTAGGATTTTCGAGAGTGTCTGCAGAGTTGCCATCCTCTTTTGCAAGAACATTTTTCCAGTTGTCATTTATACAAGTGTTTTGTGCTTTGTATAGGGCCTTGGAACATAATTCCTTTAATTCTTGCATAACAGCATGCACATGCACATGCACTTTGCCTGTCTGATAGGAATTTTTGTATCGTAAGCATATTTTCAGAGCCACATCAATTGTCATCATATTGCCAATGAATTGTGGCAAGGCCTTTTGCACAACATCCAGCTGAACAGGCACATTAATAATTGATCCTGTTAAGCTCATTTGGGGTGGTTTATAGCCCCAAGGCCTGATTTGAGCAAATGTAATCTGCAGAGACACAATTCTCTCCTCAAGTTTCGTAAGTGCACTTACATCTGGTAGTGTTGTATTACATCTTATTTGGTCAAGGGTTGCAAACTGTGGCAGTTTTCCATTTTCAAGCGACCATTTGCATGGAAGACAAATTTTTCCACTGGAAAATGGTTTATCGTGCGTTGTCAAGCGGAGGTATTCTGCTTGCAAATCAGGCATGAAAAACTTACTGCTTTTTGAGAAAATCAATTGTTCACAAATTGCACATGTAATGGAAGGAGTTTCTTTAATTTGGTCATGTAGGTCTGTCTTGCATTTTTCTTTTGCAAGGAAGTATGGGTAGAAACTATTTCCTGGTTTGCATTGGTAGTAGTGCATGGTGTTGCTTCTAGCCCATGAAATGTCACAGTTGCATGACCATTCTGGGATATGTGACTGTACCTGTTTCTGTTATGTTCTACACGAACAAATTTCTTTAGATTGTGATATGTGAGTTTCTCTCTAAGAGGAACCATAGCAATGTATTTTTTCTCTCGTGCATGACCTTTTTCAAGTTGTGGTAACTTACTCTACGTTTCTTTCCCAAGGGAACGATGAGTTGATGGAAATTGGAATGGATTTCACTCTAACTCAGGTTCTGATAACCTAGTCCATGTTTTTTGTTTAAGGCCTGTATGGCCTCATCACAACTGGGACGAATTTGACGCATAACTTTTTTCAAGTTGTCATAACTTACTCTACGTTTTTTTTTAAGCCCTGTATGCCCTCATCACAACTGTGATGATTTTCACGCATGGTTTTTTTGTTCAAGCCCTGTATGGCCATATCGCAACTGGGAGGAGTTTCATTCTGACTAAAAAGAATGCCACACATATGCAAATTCAATGTGGTTTGGGTGGCATGGACATTCAACCCTGAACCATCGATATGTCCAAGAAAAGGTTCAGAATGGATATGTGTTGTATCTATTTTCAATGAGAGGATGTTAATTGTTCGATTGTAATTTGAATCAGTAGACCAGGAATAGACAGTGCCATCTGGTAAGGCCGACCAGACCTAGATATTCACTCTGAATATCATAGACAGCCACTGCAAATAGAATCTACAACCCTCCACATTCCCTTTTTCATATGGAAGCACCATGTTTACAAGGTATTCCTGCCAACTTCCAACTGCCAGCATATTTTCTAGGAGATATGGCCAAAGGTGTTGATGCAAGCACCTAAAATCCTATTGGTTTCCACCTATAATTGCATTGCAAAAGGATTGTATAGTGTAAATCCACAGAAAATGCACATCGAACTTCACTACTACCAAACAACAAATTACATTGAATAGACTATCTCCACAACTAGACACAACATTTGTTGCCAGCTGTAAACCATGGCAATCTATGCAATGCCTAATCTGTTTCCACTACAATTCAAGGTCTTTGAAAATGAGGGACAACTAAATATGAGGTCCTTCAACATTGCATATGGACATTTTTATGTACATTAGTGGTTCATAGTGACCACTGACAGCATTGGCATCATGGAACAAGATGCAATATGGATTGTCAGATGCAATTTTTTTGAATAGTAGATATCTTGTTTTTCTTGTCAATGACCATATTCCAACTGATATATTGAGCCAGTTAGACAACCATAGTATACAAAATGTATCTCCCCAAAGCCCCCTCTCATGTGCAGGCAGAACTGGAGATGCAGACAATCGCATCTTTGAAAAATACGTAGCGACATCATGTATTACATGCAATTGCCGAAGAAAAACAGATTCTAGTTTGTATTCATAGGAATCCAATGCCTCAATATCACCATTTTTTAAACAGCTCAAGAAATAATCTAGCAATCCTTTGTGCAACTCGGTCGACGAATACCAGAAATGTAGTAGAACCTGAAATGTATCGAAAAGGAAATCCCCTACAGTATAAGAGAATGCATCCAATCTAAAAAGGCCATTGCTATGCAAAACCACATCAATGTTGTCATGTACAATGGACTATGTATATATTTCATACAACTCAACATCTATTACTTATTTCATCTTTTGAACTGTGATTTTGAAGCTATTTGTTAGATACTTTCAGTTTGCATGAAAACAGAGAAAAGGGGAAAAAAATAAAAGTAGCAAAAAAAATAGGAAAGCAAAAGAGGAAAACTACAAGCGCGGAACTAGGTACCAATCCCTGTATGTATCTTTCAACCTTCTTCTTCTCAACTTCAATCCCCCCTAGTCCCCATAGAATATGACAAGAAAACAAACCCACACTGGAAAGTGAACCAAACAAAAGAAACAACACAAATAAATAACACCATGAATTTACTCAACAAAAAGACAACAGGTGGACGTAGTTTTCCGACCCACAGAATAAAAGCATTCCCTGTGTCTACACCTTGGTGGATGGTAAACCCCTATGCATTGAATTTTTTGAAATAGCTATGGACGCGACAGTCGGCATATGAAGAGCATGGTTTCCAAGAACAGAAATTAAGAGCACAGACAAAGATGGTCTGCAATATAATTTGGAGGCAGGGACTCCCACCATTGAAAAATAGCAACAACAGGGAAACTTACCCGTCAACGAGGGATGACAAGAGCTCAGCCCCAAGAAAAATGGAAACCTTAACAACAAGTCCAACAGCTTGCAAAGTTGAAGAACAGCAAACCATTGAACAACCACGAAGAGGTCCAACTGCAACTAAAGGACCTCAACTTTGCAAAGTTGAATAAAACAAGAACAAGAAACATGGAATGAAGCAACGAACAAGCATCGACCACTGAAGCAGTGATGTCAACCATCCAAAAAATGGAAACGAAACTGTATTGCAACGCATCTGTACAATAAACATTTAAGACTGCCAGACATGTTAGCTAAACACTAAAGACTGTCAGGACCGTCGAAGGGTGTAGCCATGTGCAAACATTTAAGAAAAAATATAGTGTTGCAACCCTGTTCTCTCGAAGCACACAACAATAAAGAAAAAATCACACATATTAATATGCTAGAAAATGTATTCTTGCTAGCAGAAAATGCTAAAGGAAACATTCGAACTAATGCTAGCATTAATCCACCTTCGACCAATGCATAAGGAAATATATGATTCAAAAATACCATAAACGATCAAATACTTTGGATATGGAAACATACATAACATTGGGAATAGAGAATTCGGAAATAAGACCTCCAATCCGTTGTCCAATCAGATCTTGACAAACATGGTACTTTCTATTATACAAAAATTGATGTTTTCACTTCCCTAGTTCCAACAATAGATAATATGGAAATATTTGTGGTAAATGCACAAGCTAATATGAGGTCAATGATTTATCGATCACTATAGTCCCTATATGCCTACGGCATGGACTAATAAGAACAAAAGGAAAAAGGGAAACGAAAGACAAAAAACAAAGTGTTTTTATGACTTAGTCAAGAATTGAAAAGGGAAGCGAAAGACAAAAAAACAAAGCTTTTTTATGACTTAGTCAAGAATTGATGGTCACTAAGGGTATTTCACTTGATTAAAACCTTGATACTATAGAGTCTGCTAATTTTCAACCTAGAATATGAAGCTCAAAGTCAATTTTGAAATTTAGTAAAGAAAATAAATGGAATTTTGAAACAATAATCACAAATGAAATCAAGAACATTAAAGGTCGTACTATTACTAATTTCTAGTTCAATCTAACCAATTCCTTATTGATGCAAAATCATGTTGAAGAGTGCTTGATTGGAGTTGAACAAATATTTGTAAGTGAAGAGAGCATGCATGAAGAGGTGCACCAAAATTAGAAGCGTATAATGAAAGTCATTATGTAGATGGAATTGTTGATGCAGAGAAGCATATGCGTGAAAACACAGATTGTGGCACTTGTGGAAGAAGTTGAAAGATCAAATGTGGGAATTTAAAGAGTTGGTTACATGGTTATGAGTTCTAACCAAGAATGGAGGAAGGTGAATCGTTGCATCTAATCCATTGGTCCTTGGAAGGCCAGTGCTCAAAGAAGGAAAGTATATATTTATAAAAGAATATGGGAATTGGATTGGTTCTAAGAGATGGTGATTTGATTGAAATTGGATTGGACTCAAAAAAGAGAGGATTGGTCCTCAAGGATAAAGTTTTAGAAGGAATAGGTTGTACCTTGAAGAGAAGATAAATAATACTACAATCAACATTGTAATTGAGAAGCAAGCAAATTGAGTTCAAGGAGAGGGAAAACCCTAAGAGTGATGTCACCCCTTTAGGAGGGACGTTTTGACACTTTTAGGCCAAACGTTGAGTTGGAGATGATAGGGTTCAACCTCCAAAGGTCATGTGTCTCCAATACAACCTTCTATATCATGATCCAAGGGTTTCTTCCTTCAAAATTTGCCATGTGTAGCCATCACCACCTCAATCCCCTCAAGCATGACATCAAACCTCCAAAAGATGACATTTTTCCTCTCTTAGAAAAAAAATTTGGAATGTGAGGGCTAGGTCATGTCTCTCAAGTCATATTCTATGCCTTCAAAGGTATGTCTCTCTCTTCCAGCATGTGGGCCCTTGGTATCCAACCTATGGAATTCAAGCCCCATGGAAGCCTAAGCTAAGCTTGTTCCTCCAAAACTTTCAACCAACTAGGTCCTGCAAAGACAAATAAGCACTCCCTCCAAGGATATCAAGCCAAAATATCATGATGAGTAAATAAAATCAATACATGAGCCACCTAAGCATGTGCATCAAATATTACCCTGTCAAACAAGTAAGTGCTCAAAGACATTATGCGACTTGCCAAGATGGGATATGGGAGGGTTGACGAGGTGTCCTATTGGGTATATTTTCCCTAGGTCAAGGGGTGTTTTCCAAGTAATCCCTTTCTAAGCTATGTAAAGTGGATGAAGTGGTTAAGGATCAATACTCAATGGGCATGGGGTTCATGATATACAAGGGGTTGTAGTGTCTCAATCATGGGTGCCTTTGTAGAGGGTGTGTGGTGCCTTCATTTGCAATGCAATTTTTCCAAGCCCATTGTTTTTCCATTCTTTGTTTCTTTCATGTTTTAAGGATAAGTTGAAGGCCATTGTCCTGGCATGGCGTCCAGATAAATGATAGTTTCACTCACAAATACCTTGCAGAAATGAGAATGCTTTCTCGTGATGAGACCCCCTTTCTCTCAGTTGTGAAACTAAGAGCCACTACCCTAGCTTGGTGACCAGATGATGGTAATGGCATACCACTAGATACCCATGATCATGATAGGATAGCTCGTGATAAGACCTCCTATCCTCCAACTAACAGCCTAAGAATTCTATCATTTATTCTTGTGGGCTTCTTAATATAGATAAGTGTTTCATTTCTTTCTTGGGGGATCCATGGGTGAAGCATCTAGAAGTTTTATATATAGGATTTTATATTTTATCCAACAACAATCCCTCTAGGCCTTCAACCCCTTCTTCCCATAGAATGAGGGACAACCCCTTGTTGGGTCAATACACCCTAAAATCCAAAGAGACAAGGAAATGGGGGGTTTAAGTGATGAAAAGTGGTAAGTATGATCGGGAATGGTACGATGGCTCTTCAAGGGAGTTCCTAGTAGAAAATCCATTCCTAAGTAAGATCGGTTACTTGGGCACGATGTCAACCACCAAGGTGAAACAGGGCAAATGGCATAAAGTGAATCCAACTAATGTGAGCGTTATAACTATCTGAAAACAATGGATTACACTCCACACAAATGTTCAACTAGCAGTTTAGATGGTCGATTTAGTATAAGGCACTAGATTAAGGTTCTGTTCCAAAAGGGCATGAGTTCAAATCCCACTCTCAACACATATTTGTGTGGTCTAAGGCGCCAGATTTAAGTTTTGGCCCTCAATTGAGAGTGTGGGTTGACATGTTCTTTTTTATGGGTTTTTTCAGTGTTATATTGATGAGAAATCTGTCAGCTTCTTCTAAGTTAGGATGGCCAAGTGATATAAGGTGCCAGACTCAAGTCTGGTTCTCGATTGAGGTCCTTTGAGAATTCCTGAAAATTTCAGGATTCACCTACGATCTATCAACGCATTTGATTTAGTGGTATGATTCTCTCATAGGGTGTAATAGGTCCCTAGTTCAGCTCCCGGAATACCCCTTTACCTTCTGAACTAGATGGCATCCTGTTTGTTTTTCCCTTAATATTCATTATTTCTCTCTCACAGTTATTACAAAATATCCAGATGATCAAAGACGCCAATGATAACAGCTGCAAGATGAAAGCAACCTTGCAAAACGATGGCATTTTTTTATGGGTAGAGTTGTACGGGGAAATATAGGAACCTCTTTATATGGATTTTATTCTCGAGAAGAGTTTGTTTTTAAAAGATATTTTTCTCTCAATGGATTGTCCCCAAAGTTGAAACGCCTTCAGGCATGGATCAATGATGCTAACCTATTGTTGCTAATTTACATAAATCATGAACTTGTCGAGTTTGTGTAATTGCATCACTTTGGTACCAAACAAGGCTTTGTCTCATTATCTATTAATGAGTGCAACGTGTATGGAAGGAATAATAAATTCCATGGTACCATGACATCTTCTCCATAGGCAAGTTTGAAGAGGTTGTACAAGAAAGGAAAGTAGTGTATCTCCTTCAGATCATTATTTATGTTCAAAAGGATGTTGCAACTACTAGAAGTTCCATGAAGGTTTTTAGGATGTTAGAAGTTTATTCCTTTCTACAAGTGAATGGAAGTGGTTTTAGGGTTATCAAAAAGTGATGTTCTCAACCTAAACTAAAAGGGGTATATTAGATTGATATTGTTGAGATGGAAAANTGAAACACCTTCAGGCATGGATCAATGATGCTAACCTATTGTTGCTAATTTACATAAATCATGAACTTGTCGAGTTTGTGTAATTGCATCACTTTGGTACCAAACAAGGCTTTGTCTCATTATCTATTAATGAGTGCAACGTGTATGGAAGGAATGATAAATTCCATGGTACCATGACATATTCTCCATAGGCAAGTTTGAAGAGGTTGTACAAGAAAGGAAAGTAGTGTATCTCCTTCAGATCATTATTTATGTTCAAAAGGATGTTGCAACTACTAGTCTGAACCCATGAAGGTTTTTAGGATGTTAGAAGTTTATTCCTTTCTACAAGTGAATGGAAGTGGTTTTAGGGTTATCAAAAAGTGATGTTCTCAACCTAAACTAAAAGGGGTATATTAGATTGATATTGTTGAGATGGCAAACCCATACAAGGAAATGGGATGGATTTTAACCTAATTAGTTGGGAAAGCATGCAAGTGCAGAGGTATGTTGTTTACGTCATTTACTATACTATGTATTACAAAAAAAATGATTAGGGTTAGATCATCTCAAATGAAATATCGCACCAATTTTCGCACCAATTTTTGCACCAATTGTCTGGATTCAAGAGAACCAAGAGATTTCATTTATCACCATACTTGGTTTTCACTTTAGTTTTCTATAATTCCCTTGAAAAGTTAATACTCCAAGGTGATATAAGATCAAAGGTAGACTCAATACGAATGGTAATTGGTTCTTTGGAGGCACAAGGCCCCATTTCATTTTTTCAAAGTTCGAGATGCTTTTGCAGGAAGGTTTAGAAAAACCATGATAGGTAGTGAACCTGATTGTTTGACAAAAGAAGCTAGGGATTTCTTGGTAGGAAAGGGTGAGTATTTCTACAAAAAACAATACACATATATTAGGATGTATGAACTTGAGGGAAAACTCTACAATCTTCAAAAAATTTTGTTTGACCATTTTTTCATGATAGGACTCTGTAGGAAATATTCAAATTCGTACGATTTCCTCCATAATAATAAATAAAGAAACTCCTCTATATGTCCTTTAAAGTTGTGGGATCAATTGTGAAAGGTGTATGGAACTTATCTGAGATGGTTTGAGGATTAGATTCGTTCAACCTAAAGGAAGAAAAATTTATCACGAGGTATGATTTAGAGAAGGTATTCAAGGCCTAATGATTTCTATTGGTTACAATAGCATTTTCCCATAATTTGAGTTACCTAAGGAGGGAGTGGGAGATAATGAATATGTTGGTATTGAAAATAAGGATGTTGAAAAAACATTTACACCTAACCCTGGCCCCACTAGAAAACTGGGCCCCACTAGAAAACTAAGTTTCCTATATCCTCATGAAGATACTCAAACCTTGGTAAGTTCAAATGTGCATACCCAATCAAAGGAGAAATGGATGAAAATAATTCTCGATAATGAAACATATAAGGATATTACTGAGCATCACCTTGGTGGTGTGCAAAGGGGTAAATTGAGAGACAGTTCTCCAAGGGGAGGGGTAGTTATTAGTTTTACTAAGAATCTTCCAATTCATCCAATAACAGGATCGATGCCTCAACTAGAGGTGGTAGTAGAAAAAAACTAAGCAAGACATGTGGAGAAGATGGTGGTGGTGAAGACCTCGATAAATCTAAAAAAGGTATTGAGCATGCAATCCCTATTCGATCGAAGAGGGAGACATCAAGAAGTGATGATAAATAAGTATCATTCAAGGGGAATGTTGAAGATCAAATTAACATTGTTAATGATATAGAAGTTGTTGATGATTCAATGAAATTCCCTAATTGGACGATGGTTCATTTTGGAGGTAACAAACCATTGGAAAATGGAACCATGTAGTGAGATTTGCCTACTTTTGAAGATGTCTCTAATTCTTTATACCAACAAATATACCAACTAGAGACTTCAAATGTCTAGGGTGAATATTAAAGGAAAGAAACTTTTGGAAGAGAAAAATGTTGCCTTTGATGCAAAGGATTTGAAGGCATCAACCACTAACTAGTGGGCCTTCTTTAATGAGGCCACCACATTTATTCATTTTCACATTGGTTGCCACATTTCATAGATTCCCCATTGGGAATCACAATCTATAAGTTGTTAACAACATCATAACAATGTGTTCCTTCTTAAATTAAGCGATGAATTAAATTATGGGTGTTGCCACTATCAATTAAGGTAATGACCATTTGATGTTTGATATAGCTTACCAACTTTAACATCTAAGGAGAGGAAATACCAATTAATTCATAAAGAGGGATTTGGGTTTCTTCACTCGATTGGTGAGGAAGAGGAACTTCCTCAGTGGGTGGGGGGTGACATCCTCTTGATTCCCTTTGTTAGCTTCATCATCCAAAATGTCCTCAGAGACTGCCATAATTAATTTATTTTTCTTACAATTATGTGTAAGTTTTAAACATGTGAAGTAAATCAATTCATATATATTCTTAAGAAAAAAATAAAGTAAGCAATGGCTCATACATATAGTACATAGATATTTACACTAGAAACCCTTAACCAAGAGAAAACCAGCCTTACTTGGTGCCACACCTCTCAACTCTTCATTGTATTAATTTCACCATTCGCAATACAATATATACACAATATTTTAGGTATTATGCAGCTATCAAAACCCTAATACCTTAATATGGGATTAATTTAGAAAACCACTAAAAATAGAAAAAACACTAAAATCGAAAAAACTGTCCAAATTTTTTTTTGAATGCTCCACGTAACCAGGAGGGGGAAATCCTGCCCCACCCCCCCTGGGACCTCCCTAGAAAAGAAACGGATGCACATGCCCACAAAGAGTGACAGGTGATGGGATCATCAGACACAGTCGTCAAATCTGACACACACCCCCCACACACATGCAAAGAATATAACACCTATCCAACATTCTCCCACTTGTTGTTTCCTTTGCATATACGGGGTCACAGGATTACATAGTCAACAATATAGGGGAGAAATTCCCATTGTTTCTCTACACTTTGAGAACTTCTCAGTGCTCACAGACTTTGTCAATGAATATACAACATTCTTCAAAGTGTCAACCTTCTTCAACAACACCTTTTGTATTCAACCATGACTCTCACAAAGTGATATTGAACATCAATATGATTTTTCTTTGAATGATAAGTTGGGTTCTTTGCCAGGAAGATTGCGCTCTGACTATTGCAATCTAACCTTACTGCTTGTTTTACCAACCCAATACCTGAACACAAAATTTGTAAACATATTTCTTCCTTGCACATGCATGAGTGGTTTTTGTGTATTCAGCTTCTGTAATTGAGAGTGCCACTACAACCTATCTTTTTCTCATCCAATTGATTGCTCCTCCAAATAGGTTAAACACATACCCACTTGTAGATCTTCCGTGATCTAGATCTCTATCTGAGTCTGCATCAACAAACCCATCTGTATCCAACACTCTATCCAATCATGGTCTCCCTTGGTAGCACAATCCATAACTACAAGTGTCATGCAAATACCTGAAAACCCTCTTTATTGCAAATACATGAAAACCCTCTTTACTGATCGTCAAACACAATCGTCAAATATGACACACCCCTCCACACACCTGAAAAAAAATAACACCTACCCAACATTATTCCCTAAAGAATATTTTTCATTAGAGTTGTAGTACAAACCCTTGAGTTGGCATTCTTCCATTTCATCCCATGTCAACTTATCAAATCTGACCCACCAAACTTATTCAAATCAAATTTAGGGAAGTGAGGCATCATATTATGGAAACATTTAGAAAATGATTTTTCATTATTGTAACCTTCTTCCTCATCAATGTGCTTACTATGATGAGATATTTCATTTGAGAAATTGCCATCCTCATCATGCTTACCCTCTAGCTTCTCAAGTTTATCAAAACAAAGGCCAACTTGTACATTGAGGCAAGAGATGATGGCCTTCAATTTGTTGATTGATTGTGTGATAGCGTTGACTTAGTAGAACCATTTGTTTTACTTCATCCATGAATTACATGTTGTGGGTAGGTCTCATGGGACCATGGGGTCCAATGGAGAGGCTATCCAAGAACTAGCCCAACATAATAAGTGTCATGAGAGGAATCTGTGGAGATGGGTCACAAGCAACTGTACTGGTAGGTCCAAAAAAAATGTTACTAGAGAGTTACACCACAATGATTAACAAAATACAAGTACTCGTTTGAGCCATGTCTGTCATAATAGTATTGGCGGGCCCCGACATTTTTTTAAATATAAATCCAATGGGAGTATTGCTCTTGTCTAATTACTATTGCACTAATGGAATTCCCAAATTCTTGGTATTGCAAATTATAAAGGAATTTTATGGCATGTGCTATAGAAGCTAGGGTTCACATGGTCCTTAGGACAAAGGAGTGATAATTCCTATAGCTCTCTAATATACTCGAGGGTTTCCAATAATAGTACTTCACTAAATGTTTCATGACATTAACTAAGGAGGATAGATCTTACCTTAGCCATACTACTTGATTCCCTTGTATGTGAAAGTGATCCCCACGAGTGATGCATCAATAAGATGGCCAACATGATTATGTAATGTTGGTATTTGGTGTGCCTAAGGGGCTTCCAATATACTCAAGGGTACATGGAAGACAAATTCCTTTACAAGTGTTGTCTGATGTGGTACTACTTGAAGGGATATTGACGAAGGTTACAAGGGTTTCCAATCAAGTGATGACACTTGTATATTTTTGTATATTATTCCCCAACCACAAGTTTTCCCATTGAATGATTAATCTTTGTGTTATCTAAAGATGTTGGAACAAGTCTCTAGCCTTACAAAACAAATTTCAAATTTGAGAACATGTTGGCACATGAAAGTGCTCGGATACCACTTGTGGTGATTCTTGATAGCTAAAAAAAAATATTGAGAGCAAGACAAGAAAAAATATAACTACAAAAGGAAAATAAACAAACAAACAAAAAATTGGAACTAACAACAATAAGCAAACCTTTATTGATATTCAGAATTGAGAGAAATGTTCACTTGCCTCTTTGAGGGGGAAACTTCCAACTGAGTAGAGATCCAAATACATTAATATTCACTTAGTGATCCATTACATAACTTATACTACTATATATATATTGTCTAACTGACCAAACCCTAACCACCTAGTGGACTTCCATGAATGAGGCCTCAACCACTAACTAGTGGACCTTCTTTAATGAGGCCAATTACATTTATTAATTTCGCTCTCTACTACCTTATGGACCTTATTTAATAGAAATGGCCCCAATAAATTAACTAAAAACATATTCTCCTAACTAGGGGATTTAGGGTGGGACTCTAACATTCATCCTTAACTTTCTTTATATCATAAATTTTACAAATTATTCACTCATCCAAAGGTGTTTTGGGTTATTCTAGTGACCAACTTCACTATCGAGATCATAAGCATTGGTCCTAATCTTAACAATATTCATTTTGTACATAATTCTTAATACTCCATAAAAAAAATTATGTTTTCATTATTTCAGGTGATTCTATTACCCATCATTCATGCTCTCTATGTTCCCATGATGATGGGTGATGGAATTACATGAAACATTGAAAACTTCAAAACTCTATGTTGTCTCACTCCAAAACATTATGGATAACTTCATTAGCTGCAAAAACCTAAATGACACATTATTGATTTTGTTTTTTAAGCTTGTAATGTTGAAAAAAGAGTTTTGAATATTCAAATTAGGATTGATAAAATCTTTGTAATATTTCAACTTCCTCTTATTAATGATTTCATTAGCATTATAGGTATTATCTTTAAATTTAATAGGGATGCAATATCTAATTAGGGATAATTTTAAGGATGGAAATTTATCTTAAAATGTAGAAACTTTGGGGAATATTATTGATCCATAATATGCAATTTGTAAAATGTTTGGCGATATTTTTGAAAAAGCATTCAAATTTCTAAGGATTTTATATAGTCTCTATAAAATTTTGGTGATTTTTAAGGTGAAATAATTTTATTCGGGCAAACCATATTTAGAAAAAATGAAAATTAGTGAATCTTTTTTTTGGAAAAAGCATGGAAAATTAACCCATTGGCGAAATTTAGACACTAAAATTTTCCCTAGATCTAATTAGTGATGTTATTACTTTCATTGTCTTATGTAATGTTCCATTAGTTACTCAAAGCCTCAAAATCTCTAGACAACCCTCTTTTGAGCCAATAGTGGTTAGCACTCATACTAAAAGTAATAACATCTGGCCATGGATTTATACTCCACTAAAGTACATCCTGCTTCAATAAGAGAATGGGGTAAGAAGTGTTGCATTTGTTTTCAAATTAACAATTATAAAACAATGTTGGATTTGCTCAATTTTATTCCAAGTTTCATGAGAGATGTTGCATACCTAAACTTCACATCCATATAGAATAACTCAGATAAATAAAGTGTTGAAAATGTTTGTCTTATCTCAATCCAAAAGCTCCACATTTTTACATTTCCAACTACCAATGATTCTCTTCTCAATACAACGGTGCCAATCTAACTGGAAATTGAAATCAATACCTAAGTATTTATAATATTACATATCTTCAAGTATGTTATCACCATACAAAATTCGAGGACAATTTCCTTTTTTTGTTTTATTTTAGTTATTATCATCTTGGTTTTATCAATAATAATGGTAAACTCATATTTTTTTGCATAATTGTTGGAGAACTTTGAGTCACTTGTGAATATTACCAATACCTTTTGTAATAAGAACCATATCCCATAAGTATAAGAGAAGAGTTTGACCATGTTAATACTAATGCACCCCTCTTATTTTAAAAATTTATCAATTTTATTGATATAGATGCCAAAAAGGATGGGAGAGAGGGGCACCCTTGCTTAACACCAATATTACAATTAATGTGCATTGAACATTGGTTGTTAGCTTTAATCTACATTTCAAAGATCCTAATCACAACACTATGGAGATAAGGAGGGATACCCATTTCTTCTAGATTTTCCATAGCTTTTCTCTAAGCATAATGTTGAAGAATTTTTTTAAATCAACAAAACAACTTACTTCTTTTTTTCCTCTCAAGTCCTCAACAATAACTCTAAGTGTGACAAGGTGATCAATTGTAACATGTTAATTCTTGGAGCCATTTTTTTCTTTATTTGTTATTGTCCTCGATCTATTGACTAGTTGTTCTTTCAAGAGTCAAACCTAATAGATTTACTAAAAAGGGGTTAATAATAATAGTTTGATAATCAAGTAGGTCATTTTAGTTTCAATATTTGAAAATAGAAACAATTAAACTTTCAGGCCATTTTTAAGGGAAGCCTTGCTTGAGAAATTATTGAAAAGGCATTTGATATGATGCACAAGGATTATACTCCCAAGTTTAATCTTTCATCTTGATATCCTTCAGTATCTTTATCTTGACCATTTATGAGATTCCTTAATGCCAAACTTTATGTCATCAACTTAGAAAACCTTGATGTATAGATGAGTAGTCTAGATGTCTTCAAAGACTTCAGGGGAAACATGAATCTTGTTAAGGTAAGATTTCCAATCATTTATGTTGATATTACATTATTCTTTAAGTAATCTAGGGATGATGTTAGACCAAAATGTTTTAGGTTCTCTTTTACATAAGCCTAGAATGT
>JASDQU011246684.1:5174-16307 GCA_032191745.1 Picea mariana | reverse complement strand
AATTATGTCCTTGACTCCAAGACGACTTCGCAGAGAATGGAACTTTTGCTTAGTGAAGGTCTTGGTGAAAATGTTTGTCATCTATTCTACTGAAGGATAGAACTGTAGGTCTATGATCCCCTCTTGTACTAAGTCCCAAATGTAGTGCATGTGGATCTCGATGTGCTTCGTCCACTGCCTCTGAACTGAATCTCTGCAGAATTTCAGAGTGCTCTGGTTGTCACACCAGATGACAATCAGCCGATGACATTGAATGCCCAACTCAGTGAGAAAATGTTGTATCCACATATCCTGAATGGTTATGTTAACTACCCCTCTGTACTCTACCTCAATTGAAGATAGAGCAATAGAAGCCTGCTTCTTGCTCGACCAATAGATAGGCCCAGAACCAAGACTGAGTGAGTAACCATATGTGGACTTGCGATCAGTGCTATCACCAGCCCAATCAGAATCGGTGAACCCGATGAGATATAATGTAGATTCTACTTCATAATGAATCCCAAAGGTGATGGTGCCATGTACATATCGAAGGATACGCTTTGCAACCTTCCAATGTAGCTCATGCGACTCCTGCATGAACCTGGAAACTACACCAACTACATAGGAGAGGTTTGGTATGGANACCTCGATTGAAGATAGATCAATAGAAGCATGCTTCTTGCTCGACCAATAGATAGGCCCGGAACCAAGACTGAGTGAGTAACCAGATGTGGACTTGCAATCAGTGTTATCACCAACCCAATCAGAATCAGTGAACCCGATGAGATCTAATGTAGATTCCACTTCATAATGAATCCCAAAGGTGATGGTGCCATGTACGTATCGAAGGATACGCTTTGCAACCTTCCAATGTAGCTCATGCAACTCCTACATGAACCTAGAAACTACAGCAACTACATAGGAGAGGTTTGGTATGGAGTGTGTGAGATACAACAATCCCCCCACTAGCTATTTGTACAGTGTGTTGTCAACCAACGGAGTGTCCCTGCCATCCTCAAGTTTGAATCATGATAGGAAACGAGTCAGAGCATACTTGCAGTCTCTCATGTGAAATCTCTCAAGGAGATCTTGTGCATACTTGGCCTGAGATAGTTTGATGCATGGTGATCTTGTGAATACTTGGCCTGAGATAGTTTGATGCATGGTGCATCCTGATTGATATCAAGTCCAAGGAAGAAGTGTAGTGGACCCATGTACGTCATCAAGAACCTGTCATGCAGAATTCTCTTGATTGCAGCAATCATTGAATTCGAGAAACTAGTGATCAACAAATCAACATACAAAACTAAGAGTAGAAGTGAATCAACTGTCCTGAGCATGTAGAAATTCAGGTCTGATTTACAACATACAAAGTTCTGTGACAACGGGTAGGAGTCCATCTTGGCATACCATGCCCTCGGAGCCTGCTTGACGCCATAAAGAGATTTCTTCAATCGACAAACCAAAGAGGAATCCTGCATAAATCCCTGGGTTTGCTCCATATAGATCTCCTCATAGAGATCACCATGAAGAAATGCATTCTTCATGTCCATCTTATGGACTTCCCATCCCTTGGTTGCCACAATGGCAAGGGCCAAATGTATTGAATCCATCTTCACTACTGGAGTGAAGGTCTCATCATAGTCAATTCTATACACCTGTTGAAAGCCTTTGGCAACTAGCCTGGATTTGTATCTGCCAATATATCCATCCGCTGCGGTCTTGGTTTTGTAGACCCATCTACATTTGACAAGTTTCCTTCCAGAAGGAAGAGGAACCAGATCCCAAGTCTAGTTCTCGAGGAGAGAGTTGTACTCCTCCTGCATGGAAGATTCCCAAAAGGGATTTCCAGCAGCCTCAGCATAAGACTGTGGATCTGAAGACTAAACCAAGAAAATATGCCTGGAGGGAAATGGTTCAGTGGTAGTGAGTGCAATAGGATTCTCCTTGAAATCAGATCGAGTCCTCCTAGTATCAGGTGGATCACCAACAAGATCCCCTGCATCCTGAAGAGTAATCTACGCCCACTTGAGCCTCTACTCTATCTCTACATCTACATCTGGATGCACTGACTCTGCATCTGATTGTAGTGACTCTGTATCTAGATCATCTGAATCCTCTGAATCAGAACTATTGTCTAAAGAAGATTCAGCATGTGCATGCTCATCATCTCGAACACGTGGAAGAATGAAGGTGTATGCATGCAGTTGTTGAGGTACATGTGAGACACTTTCCTCAAATTGGAAACTTCGCTCAATGATGATCTGGTTTGAGGAAAGATCAATAATCCTGTATCCCTTCACACCATCGGGGTATCCAACAAATATACACTCAGTTCTCTATGGATAAAGTGCCTTCCTCTTTTCAGAGGGAATCTGGGCCCATGCACGTGAACCGAAAATATGAAAGTGGGTCACTTCCTATTTGAGGCCGCTCCAAGCCTCGTAGGGGGTCTTACCCTTGATACATCTATGGGGATATTTTTTATGGATGTAGGTTGCACAATTAAGTTCTTTGCTCCATAATATTTGTGGAAGTGACTTTTCATGTAGCATGCAAGATGCCATCTCTTTTAGAGATTTGTTTTTCCGCTCAGCAACTCTGTTTTGTTGCGGAGTATAGGGAATTGTCTGTTGCAACTGAATCCGTGCCTCATGGAAAAGATTTTGGATCTCATTATTGACATACTCTCCCCCGTTATCAATTTGGGGGACTTTGATTTTCTTTCCTGACTATGTCTTAACCAGGGCTTTGAAATCTTTGAGGTGTTGAAAGACCTTTGATTTTTGCCTGAGAAAGTAAATCCATGTGAAACGTGAGAAATCATCAGCAAAAATGAGAACATACCTCGCTTCGTTGATTGATGGATGCGGAAAAGGGCCCATGAGGTCACTATGGAACACATCTAAAGGAGAGGAATCTCTCTGAGTCTTTCCTTTGTCAAATTTCTCTTGAGGGTGTTTTCCAAGAACACATCTCTCACAAATTCCTTTGGAGAAATGGATGTCTGGTAGACCATCAACCAATATTTGCTTCATAATTTGTTGCATATATATGAAATTCAAATGCCCAAACCTTTCGTTCCATATCCTACTACTTTCATCAGCATGGGTAAGCAGTAAAGCAGAATCTGGTTCAATAAATTCAGAAAATGTATACAATCTAGATCGATGACTTACCTCACCGGTAGCAACCATGGAATTGGTTTGCATGTCATAGATGTCCACTGCATTAGGTGTGAATATGAATTTATTTCCGGTGCCGAAATTCTTCATCTGATACACGAAGAGAAGATTGACGAAAAGTTTGGGAACGTGTAGCACATTCTCGAAGCTTTTGTTGGTGAGTTCAATCCTTCCTTTGTTGGTGACCTCGACTAGAGAGTTGTCCCCCGTCAGAATAGAAGGACCTTTGCATGCATCTAATGAAGAATAGACTGGTTTTGTGGCAGCCATGTGATGTGATGCTCCTGAATCTATGATCCAAGCATCAAGAGAGGAGTTGATGGAAATCAAGGCATGGCTAGAATTTTCTTTCTTGGGATTCTGACCTTCTGGATTATTCTTCTTGGCACCCTCGGGGATGCGATCTCCAAGGTTGTTTTGCTGAATTGTTTGAGTCATTATATCTATTTGTTTCTGCATGCATGCGGATTCTGGATGGAATCCTTTATGGCAGTATGTGCATTTCTCCCCTTTTCTTCGCTTTCCACCTTTGGATCTGGAGGCATCGGTGAAGGGTTTTGAGTACCCTTCCTTCTTAGGATTTGAATGATCTTTCCTTTTTTCTTTATATTTATATTTTTGATATTGATGGCTTCCATATTGCACAGTAAGTGCATGCCCCTTTGGGCCTTTGAGTTTTCCCATGTTGATGAGCTTGGTTTTCTCTTGTGTCAGGGATTCGATAAATTCCTCAAGAGAAGGCATATTCCAAGTGGCTCCAGAGGTGACTTTGATTGAATGGAATCTGGATACAAACACGGATAATTCAGGACCAATTTTGGAGAGAATGGTGAGAACCATTTGTTTCTCCTCCTTAGATTTAACAACCCTGCAAGCTTTGAGTTGCGATAGTAAATCCTTGTATTTTGTAAAGAAATCTTGGAGATTGTCAAAGCTTTTTGGATCCAATGTGAGAAACTCCACCTTGATCATGTGTCCCATCATCTCATCATTTTTTTCAAATACACCTTCCATGGTGTTCCAGGCTTCATAGGGGGTTTTATAGGAAGATATGTGAAAAAGGAGATCGAGAGAAATGAGACTGCAAATTGTTTCGAATGCTTCATCCATTCAATTTAGATACTTGGATTTTTCAATGGATGATGTTGGTTCTATCTCTGTATTCATGGTTAACCTATACAATCCTCTGCTTCGAAGATGCATGACCATCTTCTCCTTCCATGCAAAGAAGTTGTAAGGTGTAAGAATGAATTCTTTTGGGAAATTTATTTTTCCGCTATCTTCAATCTTTGGTACCTGCAAAAATAATTTGGTGTAGCTTTTGCTTAGCAGTTTGTCGGCTCTGATACCGTGTAAATTTTTTGAACCTACACAGAATAGATCTATCTAGAAAATACCACACATATTTTCAGAGAGAAATTGAGAAAGAAGAAGCAAGAGAGAAAGAATGGAAGAATTCTCATCAAATGTAATGAATAATGAATAATTTACACATGATATACTCTGTATAACTCAACCAATGTGCACTGGAGGAGAAGCCAATGCACCATAGTGGTGGTCTAGAGTGATCTAGACACACACCAGTAGTTACACGAGTGAACTTCCACCTATTCTAGTCTCTCGGGAAGTTACGGGAGTGAACTACCACCTAGTTGAGTTAACTAGTCTACCAGACTTCAGTTAACTGACTGAAAAAAAATGAAGCGAGGAAGAGATCAGGGAATCATGGGTAATGCACTAGTTTGGTGATGATCCCAAGGACAATGCGCATTATCTGGTGATGATCCCAATGTTGCATGGTGACAAAACCAATGCAGCATCTAGACTCCACTCAACTAGTCAAACTGAAGTGAAAACTGAAGAGAATATTCTCCTAGAGGAATATTCTCCTTAAACTTTAGGAGACTGGATTAAGACTAATAAACATAGGAAAAACCTTACAAAAAAATAATCCTAAGTGTGTGTGAGGTAACTCCAACACATTATGTGTCTACAAAAACTTGCATTTATTCCAATGAAGAGTCAAATATCACAGATATAGAACACCACATTGTTTGACAAGAGGAGCAACCAATGTCTTCCTTTGCAATTAGATTGCCTAATACGCAATAAAAAATGGAAAAATTAATATTGTTTGTTCACACTACAAATGACTTCCCACCAAAGACAATTGACTAGACGACAATTGGACTATCACCAATCAATGAGTACAACACAAAGGGTCTATTCGACATGGAATTTCCTACTCATTTCCCCACTAGGGATGTCATGCCTCGCCAACCACACATGAAGAACATATCGCTTGATAGATATGTAGTACACTTGATGAGATACTATGAAAACAAGTTTGGTAATCATCTTTGATTCACATACTACCTCTATAGTTTAATTATGCACCATCGAAGTCAAGCGACAACTACATTATTTTTCAAGTGAATCCAAGAGCATAACACACCCACCACAATTCAAGAGTTGCATTCACTTATCAAAGAACTACTTGGAGATGAACTCCCAGAACAAGTCATGCGCTTTGTATCACACTTACGTGGGACTAGAGAATTTTGGATCATGCAAAGGATAGAGATAATAGAAATGATCACACAACTTCAATTCCTAACCTTGTTTTTCACTCTTAGTGCAGCAGACACAAAATGGTCGAACTTGCATGAAATTGTGCACAAGGGAAAACCTCTTGACCCAATGCTTCACTGGCATTGTCGTACCCACAATGTCATTGACTGCACCCATATTGTAGTTGCATACATGCACAAAAGGTTTTCAATATTCCATGAGGAGATACCACAAAAAACCATGCATATGTCCAGAGCCTCGATGTTGTCATTCATACCTACAAAAGGAATATGAAATGATTAGTACAAAGGATATAAATTTATAGGTTGGGTAGAGATACTTTCGAGTATTATAGATTATGTACCTATACCAATAATCAATTGCATGCATATTTTTTTGTAGTATCTCCTCATGGAATATTGAAAACCTTTTGTGCATGTATGCAACTACAATATGGGTGCAGTCAATGACATTGTGGGTACGACAATGCCAGTGAAGCATTGGGTCAAGAGGTTTTCCCTTGTGCACAATTTCATGCAAGTTCGACCATTTTGTGTCTGCTGCACTAAGAGTGAAAAACAAGGTTAGGAATTGAAGTTGTGTGATCATTTATATTATCTCTATCCTTTGCATGATCCAAAATTCTCTAGTCCCACGTAAGTGTGATACAAAGCACATGACTTGTTCTGGGAGTTCATCTCCAAGTAGTTCTTTGATAAGTGAATGCAACTCTTGAATTGTGGTGGGTGTGTTATGCTCTTGGATTCACTTGACAAATAATGTAGTTGTCGCTTGACTTCTATGGTGCATAATTAAACTATAGAGGTAGTATGTGAATCAAGGATGATTACCAAACTTGTTTTCATAGTATCTCATCAAGTGTACTACATATCTATCAAGCGATATGTTCTTCATGTGTGGTTGGCGAGGCATGACATCCCTAGTGGGGAAAAGAGTAGGAAATGCCATGTCAAATAGACCCTTTGTGTTGTACTCATTGATTGGTGATAGTCCAATTGTCGTCTAGTCAATTGTCTTTGGTGGGAAGTCATTTGTAGTGTGAACAAATAATATTAATTTTTCCATTTTTCATTGCGTATTAGGCAATCTAATTGCAAAGGAAGACATTGGTTGCTCCTCTTGTCAAACAATGTGGTGTTCTATATCTGTGATATTTGACTCTTCATTGGAATAAATGCAAGTTTTTGTAGACACATAATGTGTTGGAGTTACCTCACACACACCTAGGATTATTTTTTGTAAGGTTTTTCCTATTTTTATTAGTCTTAATCCAGTCTCCTAAAGTTTAGGGAGAATATTCCTCTAGGAGAATATTCTCTTCAATTTTCACTTCAGTTTGACTAGTTGAGTGGAGTCTAGATGCTGCATTGGTTTTGTCACCATGCAACATTGGGATCATCACTAGATAATGCGCATTGTCCTTGGGATCATCACCAAACTAGCGCATTACCCATGATTCCCTGATCTCCTCCTCACTTCACTTTTTTTCAGTCAGTTAACTGAAGTCTGGTAGACTAGTTAACTTAGCTAGGTGGTAGTTCACTCCCGTAACTTCCCAAGAGACTAGAATAGGTGGAAGTTCACTCCTGTAACTACTGGTGTGTGTCTAGATCACTCTAGACCACCACTATGGTGCATTGGCTTCTCCTCCAGTGCACATTGGTTGAGTTATATAGAGTATATCATGTGTAAATTATTCATTATTCATTACATTTGATGAGAATTCTTCCATTCTTTCTCTCTTGCTTCTTCTTTCTCAATTTCTCTCTGCAAATATGTGTGGTATTTTCTAGATAGATTTATTCTGTGTAGGTTCAAAAAATTTACACAGTATCAGAGCCGACGAACTGCTAAGCAAAAGCTACACCAAATTATTTTTGCAGGTACCAAAGATTGAAGATAGCGGAAAAATAAAATTCCCAAAAGAATTCATTCTTACACCTTACAACTTCTTTGCATGGAAGGAGAAGATGGTCATGCATCTTCGAAGCAGAGGATTGTACAAGTTAACCATGAATACAGAGATAGAAGCAACATCAGCCATTGAAAAATCCAAGTATCTAAATTGAATGGATGAAGCATTCAGAACAATTTGCAGTCTCATTTCTCCCGATCTCCTTTTTCACATATCTTCTTGTAAAACCCCCTATGAAGCCTGGAACACCATGGAAGGTATATTTGAAAAAAATGATGAGATGATGGGACACATGATCAAGGTGGAATTTCTCACATTGGATCCAAAAAGCTTTGACAATCTCCAAGAGTTCTTTACAAAATACAAGGATTTACTATCGCAACTCAAAGCTTGCAGGGTTGTTAAATCTAAGGAGGAGAAACAAATGGTTCTCACCATTCTCTCCAAAATTGGTCCCGAATTCTCCGTGTTTGTATCCACATTCCATTCAATCAAATTCACCTCTGGAGCCACTTGGAATATGCCTTCTCTTGAGGAATTTATTGAATCCTTGACACAAGAGCAAACCAAGCTCATCAACATGGGAAAACTCAAAGGCCCAAAGGGGCATGCATTTACTGTGCAATATGGAAGCCATCAATATCAGAAATATAAATATAAAGACAAAAGGAAAGATCATTCAAATCCTAAGAAGGAAGGGTACTCAAAACCCTTCACCGATGCTTCCAGATGCAAAGGTGGAAAGGGAAGAAAAGGGGAGAAATGCACATACTGCCATAAAGGATTCCATCCAAAATCCGCATGCATGCAGAAACAAATAGATATAATGACTCAAATAATTCAGCAAAACAACCTTGGAGATCGCATCTCTGAGGGTGCCAAGAAGAATAATCCAGAAGGTCAGAATCCCAAGAAAGAAAATTCTAGCCATGCCTTGATTGCCATCAACTCCTCTCCTGATGCTTGGATCATAGATTCAGGAGCATCACATCACATGGCTGCCACAAAACCAGTCTATTCTTCATTGGATGCATGCAAAGTTCCTCCTATTCTAATGGGGGACAACTCTCCAGTCGAGGTCACCAACAAAGGAAGGATTGAACTCACCAACAGAAGCTTCGAGAATGTGCTGCACGTTCCCAAACTTTCTGTCAATCTTCTCTCCGTGTATCAGATGACGAATTTCGGCACCAGAAATAAAGTCATATTCACACCTAATGCAATGGACATCTATGACATGAAAAGCAATTCCATGGTTGCTACCGATGAGGTAAGTCATCAATCTAGATTGTATACATTTTCTGAATTTATTGAACCAGATTCTGCTTTACTGCTTACCCATGCTGATGAAAGCAGTAGGATATGGAACGAAAGGTTCGGGCATTTGAATTTAATATATATGCAACAACTTATCAAGCAAATATTGGTTGATGGTCTACCAGACATCCATTTCTCCAAAGGAATCCGTGAGGGATGTGTTCTTGGAAAACACCCTCAAGAGAAATTTGACAAAGGAAAGACTCAGAGAGATTCCTCTCCTTTAGATGTGTTCCATAGTGACCTCATGGGCCCTTTTCCGCATCCATCAATCAATGAAGTGAGGTATGTTCTCATTTTTGCTGATGATTTCTCACGTTTCACATGGATTTACTTTCTCAGGCAAAAATCAGGGGTCTTTCAACACCTCAAAGATTTCAAAGCCTTGGTTGAGACACAGTCAGGAAAGAAAATCAAAGTCCTCCAAATTGATAACGAGGGAGAGTATGTCAATAATGAGATCTAGAATCTTTTCCATGAGGCATGGATTCAGTTGCAACACACAATTCCCTATACTCCGCAACAAAACAGAGTTGCTGAGCGGAAAAACAAATCTCTAAAAGAGATGGCATCTTGCATGCTACATGCAAAGTCATTTCCACAAATATTATGGAGCGAAGAACTTAATTGTGCAACCTACATCCATAAAAATTATCCCCATAGATCTATCAAGGGTAAGACCCCCTACGAGGCTTGGAGCGGCCTCAAATAGGAAGTGACCCACTTTCATATTTTCAGTTCACGTGCATGGGCCCAGATTCCCTCTGAAAAGAGGAAGGCACTTGATCCATAGAGCACTGAGTGTATATTTGTTGGATACCCCCACGGTGTGAAGGGATACAGGATTATTGATCTTTCCTCAAACCATATCATCATTGAGTGAAGTGTCCAATTCGAGGAAAGTGTCTCACATGTACCTCAACAACTGCATGCAGACACCTTCATTCTTCCACCTGTTCGAGATGATGAGTATGCACATGTCGAATCTTCTTTAGACAATAGTTCTGATTTAGAGGATTCATATGATCCAGATACAGAGTCACTACAATCAGATGCAGAGTCAGTGCATCCAGATGCAGATGTAGAGCTAGAGTAGAGGTTCAAGTGGGCTTAGACTACTCTTTAGGATGCAGGGGATCTTGTTGGTGATCCACCTGATACTAGGAGGACTCGATCTGATTTCGAGGAGAATCCTATTGCACTCACTGCCACTGAACCATTTCCCTCTAGGCATATTTTCTTGGTTCAGTCTTCAGATCCACAGTATTATGCTGAGGCTGCTGGAAATCCCTTTTGGGAATCTTCCATGCAGGAGGAGTACAACTCCCTCCTCGAGAACCAGACTTGGGATCTGGTTCCTCTTCCTTCTGGAAGGAAACTTGTCAAGTGTAGATGGGTCTACAAAACCAAGACCACATCGGATGGATATATTGGTAGATACAAATCCAAGCTAGTTGCCAAAGGCTTTCAACAAGTGTATAGAATTGACTATGATGAGACCTTCACTCCAGTAGTGAAGATGGATTCGATACATTTGTCCCTTTCCATTGCGGCAACCAAGGGATGGGAAGTCCATAAGATGGACATGAAGAATGCATTTCTTCACGGTGATCTCTATGAGGAGATCTATATGGAGCAAACCCAGGGATTTATGCAGGATTCATCTTTGGTTNAGAAATCTCTTTATGGTGTCAAGCAGGATCCAGGGGCATGGTATGCCAAGATGGACTCCTACCTGTTGTCACAAAAATTTTTACGTTGTAAATCAGACATGAATTTCTACATGCTCATGACAGTTGATTCACTTCTACTTTTAGTTTTGTATGTTGATGATTTGTTGATCACTAGTTTCTTGAATTCAATGATTGCTACAATCAAGAGAATTCTACATGACAGGTTCTTGATGACGTACATGGGTCCACTACACTTCTTCCTTGGACTTGAGATCAATCAGGATGCACCATGCATCAAACTATCTCAGGCCAACTATGCACAAGATCTCCTTGAGAGATTTCACATGAGAGACTGCAAGTATGCTCTGACTCTTTTCCTATCATGATTCAAACTTGAGGATGGTAGGAACACTCCGATGGTTGACAACACATTGTACAAATATCTAGTGGGGAGATTGTTGTATCTCACACA